>PVIW01003272.1:0-175601 GCA_004026585.1 Noctilio leporinus | reverse complement strand
GCCCATTTTTAAATTGGGCTGTCTGTCTCCCTGGTGTTGAGTCGCATTAGTTCTTTATATATTTTGGAGATCAGACCCTTGTCTGAGGTATCATTGGCAATTATGTTTTCCCATACAGTTGGTTCCCTTTGAATTTTGCTGATATTTTCTTTAGCTGAACAGAAACTTTTCAATTTGATATAGTCCCATTTGTTGATTCATTCATTTCCTTTGCCCTTGGTGAAGTATCAGTAAACATATTTTTGCGTAGGATATCCAAAAGTTTACTGCCTATATTTTTCTCCAGGATCTTTACGGTGGCACTGCTTATGTTTAAATTCTTTATCCATCTTGAGTTTATTCTGGTGTGTGGTGTAAGTTGGTGGTCTAGTTTTATCTTTTTGCATGTTGCTGTCCAGTTCTCCCAACACCTTGTTGAAGAGACTGTTTTTACTCCATTTGATGTTCCTTCCCCCTTTGTCAAATGTTAGTTGGCCATAGAGTCCTGGGTTAATTTCTGGGCTCTCTATTCTGTTCCATTGATCTATATGTCTATTCTTATGCCAGCACCATGCTGTTTTGATGACAGTTGCCTTATAGTATTGTTTGAAGTCCGGTATTGTGATTCCTCCTACCTTGTTCTTCTTTCTCAAGATTGTGGTGGCTATTCGTGCTTCACCTTTTCCTGATCAGTCGGCACCGGTAACTTTAACTCACAACTCCCTCTCTATTATTTGATCTACCCAATAGATGAAGAACTCCATGTTTCCCCAGTAGGATGAATACACTAGTCAGTTCAAAATTAGCCAGCTGCCAACTTCTTTTCATTCAAAGGTCATGGAACATGGTTTTGCTTCTGATTTTCTAATAAGCAAGTATTTAGTGAAGAGCTGAGACTCTCCAGTAGTTTGACAAAGATCCAGATAGAGCTCTCAATAAAATTTCCCATCTATGAAAACTGGTCTACTTCTGGGTCCCATGGGCTGTTTCCTCCATGTCATTATACTGCCATGCCCAACTTGATCACTACACACCTACTATCACAGCAGCCCAACCTCTGGGCCCAGACCTCACTTCTTCTTCATGCAATGCTGGCTCTGGCCCTTCTATGGCCCTGTGTTATTGGATCCAATTCTACTCTGCTTTAGACATGTTCCACCTCTCAGCATGCTTCCTGATAGCACGCAAACAAGAAGCAAAGAAAGCTCTTCATAAGGCTACTGTCAATAGCTGACAGTAACTGAACACATAGTAGGTACCACATTCTGAGCTAAAATATTTCTGTACTCTATCTCAGTTAATCCTCATAGGTACCATTTTCATGTCCATTTTACAGATTAGAAAACTCAGAGAGGTTAAGTAACTTCCTCAAGGTCACTTAACTAGTCATTAACCCATATTAGAATCTTGAAGCCAGATCTGATTCCAAAGCTTGCCTTCCTTTACTCAGTGTTTCCTTAAAAGGAATTGGTGAAAAGTGGGAGAGAGGTTCCTGTTTTTCTGGCCCTGAACTTCATAGAGCTTCACCAAGGCCCTGCTTTCTAGGATTTCAGGTGCCATAGTGTGTGTTCTGAACGTGGGAACCCTGTCTTTCACCCGCAGATCATAAATCAGTGGTAGGTAGCCGATGCTGGACACTCAGGAAGCGTAGATAAGAAAGACACACAGCCTAAGCTCAGAAAGCTCGCATCGGAGTGAAGAGACTTTGTTTTCCAGATCAACAGGGTTGAGTTGCAGAAATTGTCATGAACCTTACCATCTTTTGATATATAAGGGATCTAAATGAAAGATGAGAAATATGGAAATGGGCTTTTCTAAACTGCACTTTGGGCATCTGCTCAGGATCAAGGTAGGTCAGCTCAAGATAAGGGGGGTTTTTTTGCCTTAGGTTATATATCTGCTCTAAATATAACCCCTAAAAAAACGCAAATGTTGGAAACCTTCCTGAAGCTACTCCAAGTTCTCCCACAAGAGTAACCACTACAGAGCCTCTTCTGTGGGAGAACAGTTCTGAGTCATTGGGCCCCTGAGCATCAGGCTTCAGGAATCCCAAACTCCTAGTTCTGTGTCTGGGCTCACTCATTACTGTGGATGTAAACTATTTGTTCTCAAACTTGGACTTTACTGTAAAAGCTGAGTTTAGCCACATACCGATGATTGAAACCACTGAGGCTTTAGCTACTTGGCACTCATAAAGCACCAGCACCCGTAGGATTCACAGAAGCCCTTGCTGCTATGAGGCAAAAGTCAAGGAATTTCACCACATACAGATAAACTTGTGGCTTTTCAAGAATGCTGATTTATAAACCTTTTTGATCATTTTTTTTTCTAAAAATAAGCCAAGACTCAGGATGGTATCACCACCAGTTTTTGTGTTTCATCATTTATACACGCATCCATTCAAGAAATACTTAAGTACTTGGTGTGTGCCGGGCACTATTCCAGGTGATAGAATACAGCAATATGTAAGTCAAGGTCACTGTTCTCCAGTGGCAAAGACAGAAAATAAACTTACATATAAATGCGCAAAATACCCTTAGGCCATAATAAGTCCTTTGAAATCTCAAGAACAATAATAACTATGATAATATCAGCAGCTAAACTTATACATGTTTAAATATGATTGAGGTAATGTTCAAAGTGGTTGACATATAATAACTTCTTTGATCTTCACAACCCTATGAGAGAAGTATTACAGTTACTTCCATTTAAAAAGACTATAAAGTTGAAGCATAAAGAGGCTCAGTAACTTGTCTAAGTTCATGGGAATGAGATAATGTGAAAGAGAGTGGTGATATGGGCATGAGGGCTACTTGAGAGAAGAGGTCAGGGCAGGCGTCTCCTAGGACATTGTATTAGAGTTCTCCAAAGAACAGAACACGTAGGGGATCTATATTTACATGCACACATATAAATGTGTGGGGGTCGGGGGGAGAAAGAGAAAGAGAGAAAGAAAGAGAGAGAGATGATTATAAGGTATTGGCACATGTGATTATGGAGGCTTGAGAAGTCTCACCATGTGCCTGGAGACCAGGAAAACCAGTGTTGTAGCTCAAAGGCCTAAGAGCCAGAGATCTGGGGGTGTAGATTCCAGTCCAAGTCTAAAGGCCTGAGAACCAGAAGCACCAAAGACAGAAGACCTATGTTCCAGTCCCAGTAATGTGGCAGAGTGAAGTCAACCTCCCTGCCTTTTAGTTCATTCGGATTCAGATCCTCAATGGATTGGATGATGATCATCCACACTGGGGAGGGCCATTTGCTTTGCTCAGTCAACCAATTCAAATGCTAATCTCTTCCAGAATCAACCTCACAAACACCCCAGAAATCATGTTTAACCAGATATCTGGGCTTCCCATAACCCCAAATTGGCACATAAAATTAACCACCTCATATATGATAATTCCCTGGAACCTGATGAGAATGAGCCAGCCCTGAAATGCTGTGAGGGAAGAGCATTCCTGGCAGACAGGACAAGTGCCGAGGCCCTGAGATTGCTACAAAGTAGGTGTGTTTTCGGAAAAGAAAGAAGGCCAGTGTGGCTGTAATGGAGCGCTTGAACACAACAATGGCAGGACGAAGCTGTCAGAGAGGCTGTAGACAAGCAATGCGGACTTGTATCAGACGTGCTAAGAGCTTGGGTTGTCTTGTAAGGCCACTGGGAAGATGTGGAAGAGCTTAGCATGGGAAATGCTATAGTGCGATGCACATTTTTAAAGTACGTGGGGAATGGACTATAGACACATCAGGAGTAGAGACAGAGAGAGAAGCTAAGAGGCTTTTGCAGAGATACGGTGAGAGATGATGGTGATGAAAACTATAATAGTGGTAGAGAATTCCAGATGTGTAGGGATGTAAAGTACAGTATAAGAAATGGAGTAGCCAAAGAACTTGTCTGCATGACCCAAGGACATGAACAAGGGTGGGGGATGACCTGAGGGAGTGGGGGGTGCTAGGTGGAGGAGGACAAAGGGGGAAAAACAAAACAACTATAATAGCATAATCAATAAAACATAATTTAAAAAGATGTATTTTAGAGGTAGAATCAATGTGATTTGCTGTTGGATTGAAAGAGAGCAATAAGGGAATTAGAGATCATTTGTAATTACTATGGTTTTAGCCTGACATAGTACTTGTGAGAGATTTTTAGGAAATTTCCAAGACAGTTATTAAACATATCATTAAAAGTTAAATTATATAAATTTATAATGAAATAAATTGTATTAAGAACAAAATTAATAATACTCAAAACTCATTAATTCCTAATTATTTTACTTTTACTACATGTTTACTAGTATCTACATTCTTGAAGTTATTTATGGCAATGTATCTGTTTGGTGTATCTGTATTATCGTATCATTAGAACACAACGATGAGCTGTTACACATCTTTTCTACGTCCCATTGGTAGCTTGAAATCAGCTAGAAGGAATATTTACACCATGGAAATGCAAATTGTATAGTCAGGGCTTAATTTATTGTTTTGTTTATTGTCTAGGCTTAAGAAAGTGATGGGGGAAATGTTAATCATGCAGATTAAGGTGGGGGGAATGGTGATGGAGGGACACTTGGGGTGGCTCAGTGGATTGGCACCAGCCTGCGAACCCCAAAGTTGCTGGTTTGATTCCCAGCCAGGGCACATAACCAAGTTGCAAGCCAGGTCTCCAGCCAAGTCTGTGGCTGGAGGCAGGTGAAAGGCAACCATACATTGATGTTTCTCTCCCTCTCTACTTCTCTCCGTTCATCTCTCTCTAAAAATAATAAAAATAAAGTCTTTAAATATATATATATATAATTATTTATTTTTAATTACAATAGTGGAAAGTTTATATAAAAAAACATGCATCTGAATAGAAGCTTAGAGACCTGATTGAAGATTTAAGGATTTAAGAAGCAGTGGTGCTGGGTAAACAGAAAGAGAAATTAACACAATGTACATGACTATTATTTTCATGGTGAAGAAGAAATCTAAGTAGGGAAATAATGCCAGTACTGAGATAAAATCCCAGAGTGAACTTTCACCTCCCTTCACTTTCTCTCCTGGCTCACTTCCAGCATCTCCAAAAGGATTTAGTAGTGTTTGATGGTTTTGCTTGGGTGGGTTTTGTTTTGTTTTAAGATTTTATTTATTATTTTTAGAGGGAGAGGAAGGGAGGGAGGAAGAGAGGGAGAGAGAAGTCAATGTATGGTTGCTTTTCACATGCCTTCAGCTGGGGACCTGGCTGGAGACCTGCCTTGCAATTGCTTGGCTGTTTGATTAAAGCTAATCTCACACTGGCATCATAGCCTTATTATTATTATTATTTTAATGTTCAAAAAAACTAACAGAGCACTTGAGAATTCTTTGAAGGAATAGTCGTGGAGATTTCTAAAGTATTGGCCCCTTTATTTTCAAGTCCCACCTGAAAGCCCCTCCAAGATGTGCCAGTCAAGTGACTAAAAAGCAATGTAGAATTTCTGTATCTTAGAAAGTTCTGGAAATATTTGTTACAGTAAATCATTTCTCAACCACTGTTCATACTGGCCGATGAATAGCATTCTTGAGTGCTCTAGGGAGCAGAGGCAAACAAGTGACTTCAGACTTCAAGATCCCAGGAGTGACTTTGGCCTGGCTCTGACTTTCCCAGAGGCAAAATTATCCTCATGAAGAATACATCACAAATCCCAATGACTGTTTTCTTCCAGTTTTTAAGAAGGGTCAAAAACACAAAAGCCTTATGCCTCTGTCAAAAATCCACTAGGCACTCACAGCATTGGGCTTTTGCTTGTTTATTACAGAGTATTCTCGGCCCTGGGGTGTCAAGGGTCTCCCTGAACACATTTTTTAGCAAGTGGATTATAATGATGCAGATGACTCCTCAAATTAAAAATTTACAAGAATTTTCCCCTAAAAGGAAAAATATAACTTCACTTAACTCTCCTTTCTAAAAAAGATGCATGTAAATGCGCTCTTTTTGAAGCATATTTAAATTAAACTGTACATAAAAGACAAAGAAATAACTTAGCCATTCCTGGGAAAATAAAATCATTAGCTTAACTGAAAAAAATATTAATTAAACCAGTTTTATAGCATCTATATGTAAAACTAGAACTGGTTCACGGGTTCAAATGCGAGGGAGCCATATTTGCAAAGGTGTCACATAGACCTAATCAAAAACTTTCACTGCAACATGCTGTTCAGTGTAAAAATACTTAGCTGTGAAATGTGGCTACCGGGCTTCGATGACACGTGATGTGTGTGAGTTGGATAGGCAAAACTGAACATCCCTGGGCTGCCTCAGAGTCAGATGCACTCTTTGCTCTCTCCAAAGTGATTTCTCTCTTATGGCTAAGGCCAACTTGGTCTCGAGCCCTCCCTGACACAATCAAGAGGGAGCTGTAAACCATGGGTGCCCTGGGTAAAGATGGTGTTCAGTCAGCTGCAGTTGTCTTCGAGCCTGAACAGTCCACCATATAGCACAGTTATGTGGCCATGTTTCTTCCTACATTTGAGAAAACAGGCGAAAGTACTGACCTTGAGAATACGTAGCCAAATATGGGGGATTTAAATTCTAGAGCTTCTCCTTAAAAACTTCAGGTACAGCCCTGGCTGGTGACTCAGTGGATTGAGCACCAGCCTGCAAATCAAAGGGTCGCCTGTTCAATTCCTAGTCAGGGCACATGCCTGGGTTGTGGACTAGGTCCCCAATTGGAGGCACACATTGATGTTTCTCTTCTTACTCTCTTTCTTTCTCCTTTCCCCTCTCTCTAAAAATAAATAAATAAAATCTTAAAGGAAAAACCTTCAGGTAAAATATGTATATCATTTGTGTGTGTATATTTGTGGTCGTGCATGTGTAGTGATGTATATAATCTGTATAAGGAAAGGTATAGTAATTGAGTAATGGGATATCATATTATTTGACTAATAAAGAGTGCAACATAGGCCCCAAATAGATTAATATTTTTTAAGTATTACTATTGTTGTCATTGCTATTATTGACAATAATAAGCAACAGATAGTAATACAAATTATGTGACAGGCATTCACTTATTGGCTTGTTTAATTCTCATGAGAAACCTATGAGTTACGTGATTAGCAATAAAAGAAAGATATGAAGAAATGAGGCTGAGAGGTTAACCAACTTCCTCAAAGTCAGAGTGAAGAAAAGGAGAATGTAGGTTTCAACTCTGGTGTTTGGCTTCTATGAAGCCTATTTTTATGCTAAATTATAATGAGTTAAATATTGATATTATCAGAGACAAATTTGATCTTTCTTTGATGATTTAAAAACTAAACCCTATTGTCACAGTAACTCTGAATCACATGGTGAACATATAAAAAACTGCAAAGCATTAAGGGTTTCCAATCCTGAGAATCATGAATAAATACATTTTTATTGAATGTTTACAAATACAACAACATAAGCAAATAGACATACTACTTTCTGAGGTGGAATGTATAAACTGCATTACATCTATAACTAATTTAAAAATAGATTTTACACCCTGCAAGGAAAGTAAGCCTTATATTCATCAATGTAGAGTAAGTGCTTCTCCACATTAGATAAATGTCTCAAAAGAAAAATATACCATTACTTTAAAATCCCAGATGGTTTGAAGTTTTTCTAATTGCAAACCTTAAACAGAGGTAATGCCTGATGGGAGATAAGAGAATTTCTGATTAAAAAATTGCAGCATTCACATGGGGCATCCCACAGATCTGAGTGTGTAACAATACAGATAAGAATGGTCATTGCACTAAGATAGCCAGTAATGACCTGGCAGATACAGCATTGTGTCCAATGTGATTCCTATAAAGTCTTCATTTATTTTCAAGACATTTGTGGATAGAAATGTCCCATAACAGCACAATGGAGAGACTCTTAAAATGATAAAGTAAGCTTTTGTAAAAAAAAAAAAAAAAAAAATCACAAAGTCACAATCTTTCAAGTTCACCTTTTTCATGTGAGGTAAACATAGTTTTAGAAAGCCATGCTTGAAATAAAGCGAAATTCAGTTTAAATATAATAGCGTTGCAAGGGGTCAAATTTGTAAAACCTTCAACAGGGGAACTGTAGTTTGCCCCTACTCCTGAATTTCTCCCTTATGTCCATTCCATTCTTCATCGGCACACAAACCCACAGCATTCATATATATCTCACAAAGCCCATTCTGAAGTATTCAATGTGATGATTTCAATTGCCCCGATTTTACTCAGGTTGGTTTTAGGCTCCCTTCCCCATCAGTGCCCAGCAGAGAAGTATAGGCTAGGCAGCATCTTACCTGATTCATTCCCAGTAGCCTGAACCTAGCCATTCCACCTAATTTGAATCTGGGTAAGAAGCCAGGTGACACCAAAATAACCTCAAAGTAAGACTGAAACACCCAAGCCACAGAGATAACCTGACACTCAGAGAATAACAAGATTAGTAGGAAAATGGAAAAGGGATTTGGACCTGCCCATCGAGGTCCCTAAGTGCCCCAAGTTAATGTACAGGTTGCTGTCCACAGATGAGCCCCTTCCTTGATAGGAATTCACATCACTGAATTTCAAACTACAGAATGATTGTGCCAATTATCTTATAATCTCTCAGCCATTTCTATTTTTGAAAATGAAGCACTTACTTCATGAAATTAAGATATGTTCTAAAGCTCCAAAAAGTTATCTTACATGCAATGTTTCTAAAAAGATGATTCTGTCCGTGCAAAGGCAGAGAGGTGTGAGCATGCACCCCGCCCCTCAGACACAGTCAACAGCCTTGGGAAGCCCTGAAGCTACTGTACCCACCTTAACTACTGATTCATTAGTCTGCCTGCTCTGCAAAAATTCAACCCGTGATGGAAGGGAATAGGGACCTGAAAAGCAAGCACATGCACCTGAAAAAGCCTTCCATCCTCAGGCTTGCTGAAGAAGAGTGGGGAGAAAAAAATGCTGCATCACTCAAGAGTTTTTTCTGACCCCAAAGACGCTTAGATGTCTCATGAAGTCCTATTTGACTAGCACCTCCATGCCTTTTTGTCATGTGTAACTATTATTGTGTTTAATGTTTTCCATATTAAAGTTACATTGTTTATTGCTTTTTAAATATGTTACAGAATGTATTAGCTGAGCTAGGGGTCATATATGGGTATTTCCCGAAGTGGAATTAAGCAGCATCCCTACCCCCACCTATCCAGTTGCATTTACTAATTTACTTATGTGCTGCAGAGCATCTTGGGAAAAAGAGTTGAACCCTACCAGCCTGAAATCTTTGTTCAAGTACATTAATCCTTGCTACCAGTCACTTTCTAAATGTCTGGGTAAACTTGCTCTGCACTTTGAGGTTTTATTCTTGTATATTGCTTACGTTGCTATGTTCTTGAGTCAAAGTGTGTATTTTAAATATTATCTTTTAGGTTGAATCAGTCAAATCTTAAAAGTGTAGGGTTTATTGAGCTTATTTTCACTAAGTAGAGAGAGATCATGATTTCACAAGGCCTCACTTTGACATTTATCACACCTTCTGCTAAAACATCCCTTACAATGTGGAGAAACCCTCACACACTTCTGGTGGGAAAGCAAGATGGTGCAGCCACTTTGGAAGGCAGTCTGGCAGTTAACGTATGAGCCAGCAATTCAACGCCTAAGTATATACCCAAGAAAACTGAAAGCATTTGTCTAAACAAAAACTTGTACATCAATGTTCACAATGGATTATTCATAATGACCAAAAGTGGAAGTATCCCAAATGTTCATCAACTAATAAACAGGTAAATAAAATGTGGTACATCCACACAATGGAATATTATTCAGCAATACAAATAATAAAGTGCTGATACATATTACAATGTGGATGAACCTTGAAAATGCTATGCTAAGTGAAAGAAGCTGCACACAAAGGATGACATCTTGTATTTTTTCATGTAAACAAGCTGGCCCTCACAGGCAAATCTATAGAGACAGGGAGTTTACAGGTGCTTGCTTAGAGGTGGCTAGAGGTGGCAGGGGTGAGGGGTGGGTGGGGGGAGCAGGAATGACTCATAATGGATAAGGGTTTCTTTTTTTTTTTTTTTTTATCTTTTTAATGTTTTTTTTTTTTTAACTTTATTGTTGTTGTATTACATCCATCCCCTTTTTGCTCCCCTCTGTCCCCATCCCCACCCTCAGGGTTTCTTTTACAGGTGATGAAAATGGTCTAAAATTGATTGTGGTGATGGTTGCACAACTATGTGAATATCCTAAAAAGTAATTGTACAACTTAAATGGATGGATTTTATGGTAGATGAATTCTATTTTGAGAAAACTGTTATTTATAAACTTTACAAATAGTAAGTTTGCCTTAAATCTTTTTCTGCATGGTTAAAAATGAGTAGCACGTGTGAAGAGAATGAGGTCCCTATAAGTGCAAAAGTGAATGTGATTCTGCATTTTAAAGAAACGTGCAAATGGCTGAATTAACTGATATTTAAGAACCACTCCTGGTGGTACAATGTAACAGCATAAAATGTCCCTTAGACCCTTTGAGATGAAGTTCCCCACAGGTCAGAGTGAGGCTGAGACTGTGGGTGCTCCCAGTACTTATCCTAAGAACAAAGGTTACTATCATAATCACACAACTGCATGTAACCTGGACAGTGATGCCAGGATCTATCCCATCCCAGAGCATCCAAAGGAGGCTGTGTATTCTGAAAGCGAATTCACAGACATGCTTTGGAAAGCTGCACTTCTAAACACCTATTGCTTTTCTTATGCAGGTGGGACGGTACCAGCCATTCTCCTCACTTCCCTCTCGTGGGGTACAAGTGCCCCTCTAAGTTCAGGCTACCACCACTCTCTTTTAGCCAACATCAGGAGAGATTGGCTTCCAGTTCCACAGGCAGCAAAAAGGCCAGTGTCACCAGAGATGACATGACAGCAGCAGACAGAGTAGCAGGAGCAAATTTTCTGAGTGGCAAAGGGGTGAAATGTACACACGTGGGTCTACAAAGTTCTGGCTCAACTGAGCATCAAGCTAATGAATTGTACCATGAGCTCATGGGCACAAGGAATCTTGTGCATTCCCTGTCCCCACTCTTGAGAGACACGTTAGTTAAAAGGAACTAACCCATAGCAAGAGTGAGAACTGCAGACTCAGCAGAGGGGCATGGGGGCAGCATTCCAGTTTTGTCTTCATGGAGTGGGACCTCACCTCCACCAGTGCTCTGGCTATGGCCTGGGTGGTGGTGCCATGCCCACCCCATATGAAGAGCTCAGTATCCGGCAATGAGTGAAAACCAAGACTAAGTCTGAGACGCTCGTAGGTACCCCAAGAATTTCCAGAAGCAAGAGTGGCCAGGGGCTCTGCACAAGACAGAACCTCCCACTGTCTACCATGAGGGAGGTCGGAGCCATCAGGGTATAAATGCTACTGTCCTGAGTGTAGCTACTGTCCTGAGTGTAGCAGATATTGCGGGTTTTGCCCACCCCGCATGCTTACCCCTTCCTTTACTACAGGTCACACCTCACTCCCAAACGTGAGGGCAGGCCTGCTAGCCAGGCTCAAGGGTCAGAGCTCCTCACCAGTTGTAGGACAAAGATTGGTCAAGTACCCCAAGAGGAGCTAGTCAGAGTCCTTTCTCGAACTGGAACTGGAAGGATTCACCCTTTATTTCTGTTTACAAATCCACGAAAATGTGTGTTCAAGTCCATCACCACCACCACCACCACCTCAGTTTTAGCCTTGAGAAGAAACTGGCTTGAAGGATTAGAGCAAATTTGCATAAAGAAAGAGGTCTAATCACATTCACGTCCGTAGTTCGGTCACCCCTCGTTGATGGCGCAGACCCGTAGGTTCCTTCACTGGCTTCAGTTCATTCCTACTTGCTTTCTGCCACTGGCAGTGGGATGAGTCCTGAGGAATACAATAGTGCTCTCTGGCCGGTGAAGTCTGAAATATTCTGATTACACGAATGGAGATGTGACAAGAATTTGACAGGCAACCCAATTTGAGTTTTGCTTTGACTGAACAATAGACTATATACAATTCATGGAATATGGATTTGACAGGTGGTGTCTCCCATTATTAGAATTCACTTCCCCCAATAATATAGTAAGTTAATCATTTAAAGTTGCTCTAATATCCAATCAATTGAAATAATAGTTTAAAGCATACTTATAAAGTGCCAAATAAGCAATTATAAATGAGTATCATTGTGTTGAAAAATCTGTAGCCACTATGGAAAACAGTATGGGGTTTCCTCAAAAAACTAAAAATGGAACTGCCTTTTGATCCAGTGATTCCACTACTAGGACTATACCCAAAAAATCCTGAAACACCAATTCCTAAGAACCTATGTACACCTATGTTCATAGCAGCACTATTTACAATAGCCAAGTGCTGGAAACAGCCTAAGTGCCCATTAGTGGATGATTGGATCAAAAGACTTTGGTACATTTACACAATGGAATTCTATATAGCAGAAAGAAAGAAGGAACTCGTACCCTTTGCAACAACATGGATGGAACTGGAGAGTATTATGCTTAGTGAAATAAGCCAGTCAGTGAAGGACAAATACCATATGATCTCACCCATTACAGGACAATAATGAGCAAAACTAACAACAAGCAAAACAGAACCAAATATATGAATACAGTGAATAGGCCTTCAGTGGTCAGGGGGAAGGGGGTTGGGGGAGGGAGGAGGAAGAGGCAAGGAAGGGGAGCAGTTTAGACAAGAACCTAGTATAAGGGACAACAGGTGGGATTGACTTGGGGGGGGTGGGGAATGGGTAGGTGGGGAGGGGGACAGAGGGGAGCAAAAAGGGGATGGACAATAATAAAATTAAATTTAAAAAAGAGAGAAATCTGAAAAAGCAATTTTTAAAATGAATAGCTTGTACTGTATTGGCAGAAATGAAAAGTGACCAAACCATAATTTTTATAGGAATTTCGACTATGAATAATAAAATTGCAGACCTTAGAAATGGAGCAATTTAGCGCAAAGTTCATGTTACCTGTCAGACAATTGCTCCAGTCTCGACTGCCATTCGTCCAACATGTATCCCCAGCTCAGTGTCTGTCCTGAAGGTCAGCGGTAAACAAAAATAGCACAACCCCCACTAGCTTGGCGCTTACACCTCATTCTGCAGTAATAGCTATAAGTTGTACCCTATTGTCAGCCCTTGTTTTGTATTTGCTACAGAATAATGGAACAACTGAGTTCTGCTCTTGAGAGGCTCACAGTCTAAGAGACACAATTTAGATCTGATGTGTTACCATTTTAACAAGCCGGGTAAGAACAAAGATCATTAGCTACCTGTAACACTGTAAAGAGCCAGAAGAAATGGATATTCCTGCTAGAGCCACAATAACAATATCTCTTAAAGCTTTCCTACTTTGGGCACTCAAACCTGGTTTTGGTCTCTTACTCCATTCATTTCACAGCCTTAGATCATGGTGGCCGGTATCTGATTTTTGTGCTGTGGTATGGCATGGCAAATGTCTGCCTTCTAAATCTCTGAGTCAACAGTTTGATCTTATCCTAGTATGTGTCTTTTGTCTTAAGGCACCTCGCAGAAATGAGACTATTTTTTCATGTGCAAATAGGTAAACTATTTCGATTTAATCATTCAAAAAGCATATTTGAGTATGGACAATTAAACTAGCAACATCCTTTTGTAAGTCTCTGAGCTGCCCCTTCTGCACACTACTTCCCTTGGTATAGGATTTTCTGTCATGTCACCTGAAAGCACTAGAGGCAAGCTGCTCATCTTTAAACCTTGACCCTTTTGTGACTGTGTGACCTTGGACAAGTTACTCAACATCTCTAAATTTCCTAATCCTCCATCTGTGAAATGGGACTCATAATAATGTCAATCCCTGAGGTTATTGTGAGGATTCAATGAAATCATGTAAAAAGCACTTGACAGAATAGCTGGAACACAGTAAACATTCTATAAATAATTCTCTGTTATGACTACATAAGAACTCATAATCACAGTGATATACTACTGTCATTTTGCAGTCTTTTTCTTAGCTGTTTGGTACCACCAATACTTATTCAAATGATTACTGCTTGATTTAAAATACAAAATGTTACTTTTCAAAATATTTGCTACATTCAGGGATACCTTCATGTGTCATAAAGGTAAGACATTCCACTGAGAATGAAAACTGAATAAATAGTAGACTGCTTTAAAAAAAATACAATCTGGGAAGGACATTATTAGACTAGAGCACAACAAAAAGTTTTATTGTGACACTTGTCATAAAATAGATACAAATACAGTCCTGCCCTGGCTGGTATGGCTCAGTGGATTGGCACCAGCCTGCAAACCCAAGGGTTGCTGGTTTGATTCCCAGTCAGGGCACATAACCAGGTTACAAGCCAGGTCTCCAGCCAGGTCCCCAGCTGGAGGCAGGTGAAAGGCAACCATACATTGATGCTTCTCTCCCTTTCTTCCTCCCTTCATCCCCCTCTCTCTAAGAATAATGAGTACAATCTTTAAAAAAAAAATAGATACAAATAAGGTGTGATGGTGATTTGATGAAAAGCAATTACATCCATTTGAAAGGACTTAGAAGAGGCAACATCTGAAATAAATGCTTAATTGCAGGTGCAGAGGAAGAAGCCAAACATTTGTGTCTCTGAAAGTGCATTTCTGATTCTTTCTTTCTTTCCTCTCTGACTACGCCTTCTTGGTCCTATTCTTGGGCTTATCTTCCTCCATCCAACATGTAAAAATTGGTGCTACCCAGGATTCTATCTTCAATCCACTTCTTTTTTAATCTCTGTGTCTTTGGAAATAGCTCTGCCTTTCACATCACGTATCCCACTGACAACCAAACCTACATCTCTAGCCTTGATCTTCCTTGCCCCCAAGCTTCAGCTTCAATTATCACAGTGTCTGAGATGTGTCCCCACGCATTGCACCTCCAACATGCCATAGTGAAGTCGGTCTCTCATCAGCCTCTTGTGTGGGCTATTCTAGTTTGTAGTGTCACTCTCCAACCAGTCACCCAAGCCAAAATCCCTAGTCAATCCTTCCTCTCTCCCACACTCTGCACAATAAATCAGCCACCAATCTCATGAATCCACCTCTGAAACATTTCTCACCTTATAGTTACTGCCCTAGGGTCTTGTATCTTGACAATGGTCATATCGTCCCAGCTGGTGTCCTGCTCCAGCAGCCCTCCCCTCAATCTCTTCCCAATAGTCATCAGAACACATCTACTGCACAAAACTGACACAGCTGCCAACTCCACAGGGGGCCTAACTGCCATCGAGACAAATGAAAGAACTCTTGGTATGTCACACAAAGTCCTCTGTGGTGAGGCACTGTCTCAACTTTTCCTTTAGGCTTCCAGGTAGCCAAACCACCTACAGTACCCGTAATCCCATTCAAGATAACACCTTTGTGCCCTTGCCCCTCCGGTATCCTTCTGCCTGAAAATCCACCTGCTTCTTTTTATTTAGCATTTGCCTTCCCACTCTCTCTTCAAGATTCCTCCCAGGAGTCCTTCCTCTCAAAAGCCTGCCCAGATGCTTTCCTTATGGGCTCCCATGACCCCTCATATGAACCCTGTTCACGCCTTCATCATATTGTTCTCTAAACATCTCTTTCTTAGCCTTCTCTCCCTTAGGCTGGGCATATCCTGAGGCAAGGCCCCATGCTTCTTTTCACTTTGTCACGAAATTCTCATTGAGTCCTTGCTAAGGGAACACACATAAATAGACCAGGTCCCTGACCTCGTGAAGTCTGTATTTTAATGGTACATGTCTGGAAAGGGGCTATAAAGACAATAAAGAAATTTTTAAGATAATTTCAGATCTTGATCAAAGATACTCAGAAAATAAAACACAGATTAAAAAGTTACTAAGGAATAAATGCCTTTTGAAGGAGGCTGCAAAAATCCAAATGATGGATAGCCAGCTATGTGATGGTCTGAGAAAAAAAGTCGTAGATAAAGAAATAAGTGGCACAAAAGCCATAAGAAAGGATCCCAATTGTTAGACAGACAAAACAAATGTTTTCTTGTTTACTTATTTCATAGTAAACAAGTAAAGAGAATGACAAAAGATGAACTCAAAGGGACAGACAGAAAGCAGATCTTGGAGGATCTTGTAAACTGTTTCCTACTACTGCAATTTAAAAAAAAAAAAAAAAAAAAAGTCATGGCCCTGGTTGGTAGCACAGTGGATAAGGCACCAGCCTACGAACCCAAAGATTGCTGGTTCAATTCCCAGCCAGGGCAACATAATCAGGTTGCAAGCCAGGTCTCCAGCCAGGTCCTTAGCTGGAGGCAGGTGAAAAGCAACCATACACTGATGTTTCTCTCCCTTTCTGCTTGTCTCCTTACCCCTCTCTCTAAAAATAATAAATAAAATATTTTTTTAAAAAGTCACAAATTTAGCAGCTCAGAAAACACAAATTTATTATCTTACAGTTCTATAAATTAGAAGCCTGGCATGAGTCTCCCTGGGCTAAAATCACAGTATTCACAAGACAACATCTTTCTCTGGACTTTTCCAGTTTCTATAGGCATCCCAAATTCCTTGGTTCTTTCCCCCTTCCCCCATCCTCAACACCAGCAATATCTCATTTCCCTGACCTTTCCATGGCTACATCTCCCTTGGGTTCTCTTTGACCTCCTTCTTCCACTTTTAAGGACCCTGTCATAACACTGGGCCTACCTGGGTGACCTCTCCCTCCTCTCAAGGTCCTTCATCTAGTCACATCTGCAAAATTCTGTTTGCCATGTAAGGAAATATTTATTCACAGATTCTGGGAATTAGGACCTGGACATCTTTGGGGGCCCATTATTTTGCCTACCATGAATATGGAAAGAAATTTAAACTTTATTCTAATTGTAACAAATAACTACTGGAGCGATGCTAAGCAAAACCGTGACATGAGCTAGGTTATATTTTTAAGAGTTCATTCTTTGTTCTGTGTGTAAGGTCTGCATGAGGAAAAGCAGAAGCAAGGAAACCCAAGTAGGGGTCTCTCCATAGTCCCAGTGAGAGATAATGGGTTTGACTAAAACCCTAGCAGTGAAGGTGGTGAAACTGTCCAGATTTGGCAATTATTTAGGTATAGAAGAAACAGAATTTGCTGATAGATTGGATATGAAAAGTAATAAAAGAAAAAGACCAAGAATGAGTTCTAAATTGGGAGCTCAAACACTTGATGTGTAGTAGTGTTCCTGACTGAGAATAGTGAAGAATAAAGGAAGAGTAGGTGGATTTAGGGCAGAAGGATGTCAAGAAGTGTCAGGCTGGAATGTCCATGTCAAGTTTAAGATAACTGTAAGATATTATAAGATATCCAAGGAAAGTTATTAAGTCGGCAGTTGGATTTAGGCATCTGGAGCTTGCAATAGAGAAGAGAGTTGGAAACACAAGTGTGAAGTCATCAACATAAAGATGATATTAAAGTCATAAGCCTACATGAGATCATACAGGGAGAATAGGAAGATACGGATAGAGGAAGAGTGCACCCTGGAAGGTACAAATGCTGACAGGCCTTACTCAAATTTATAGCCCTAGCACTTAGTGCTAGCACGTAGTGGCCTCTTAATAAACTGCTGATGATTACGGGACCAATTCTGGGACTACCCATTTTTGGAAGTTAAGTTATATAAACTTATAACTAAATAAATTATATTCAGAACAATAATAAAAAATCATCAAAACCCATCACTTTTTAATTATACTATATTTTACTATTACCTATGCTCTTGAGGTGTAGTTATGTCCATTACAATTGTTAAATTCTGCTTCCAGTGGTGTTGCACTGGTAGCTTGAAATTGGCTATGGCAGGAGTGTTTACATCATGGCATTTGGCAAATGCTACAGGTTAGGGCTTGCTTTATTAGTTTGTCAGGTGTTAGACCAAAGAAAGTGATAGAGAAAACATTGATCATGAAGATTGAACTTAAAATTGTGTCGTATCTGTAGTCATTATACTGTGAATAGCACCAAAAAATTGATGAAATTGTTTCCAGTATGTGAGAAGTATCTGATTTAGTAAAGAATTTATCATATCACTGATGAATAAGTGAGGTTCTAACATTCTAATAACTGTCTTTATTGTTTCACTTTCATCTTACTTATTAACAAGTCCAACCATTATTAATATAACAAGAACGGCTCGTGTGACCGCTATGTAACTTGGCAGCCAAGGAGAGGGGACTGGAATGCGCATGTGTGAACAATGGTGACTTCACTGTACTAGTCAGTGAGGGTGGTAGATGCTGTTGAGTGAGGATGTGTACTGTGTGGCTGTCATATTCAAAATGACTGAGCAAGTAGAGCAATGAATCTGCATCAAGTTTTGTGATAAGTTTGAACATTCCTCCATGGAATGATTTGGATGATTCAGCAGGCTGCAGCTATGGGTAACTGGTGATTGGCAGCTTCATCACGACAACTCGACATGTCTGCATCATGTCTCATGTAGAGATTTTTGGCAAAACATCAAATCAACCAGGTGACTCAGCCCCCGTACAGCCCAGGTTTAGTACCCTGCAACTTCTGGCTTTTCCCAAAACTAGAATCACCTTTGAAAGGGAAAAGATTTCAGACCATAGATGAGGTTCAGGAAACTATGACAGGGCAGCTGATGGTAACTGGAACTGTGTGAGGTCCCAAGGTGCTTATTTGAAAGGGCATCATTCTTCTATGTACAATGTTTCTTACATCTTCCATCTTCTTCAATAGATGTCTCTTTTTCACATTACATGGCCGGATACTTTCTGGACAGACCTCCTATACTTGCAAATTAATTGTTAAATAGGCTAACAAGAAATAAAAGAGTTTGGTAAAAATTAAAGCATTCAGTGAGGATCAATTGGTTATATGGACTTACAGGAGAAATGTGTAAATGTGTGCTTTGTAACACATCCTTTATAATAGGAGAATACAAACATACACAAGCATACTTTTCCCAGAGGGCCATTAAACATTTACCAGCACTCCATTGCCTATATCCAAACCTAATAGATAAATAGTATTATATGTAGTATTAAGATTATTATATTACTACTTATGGGAAGTGACTAAAATGTTCATAGTAAATTCATGATCAGTATTTTAAAATGTTGATAAGTTATGTCATTTGGGTTCCAGTAAAATTTAAATGGATCTGTCAAATATCATAAAACTTAGAGGTCTTTGGCTCTAGTGCCCCTTTATTTGCCTGTATTTATGCTTGATAATTGATATTTTTGTCTTCCTACACAGATGCTGATCATCAGAGACACCTTAGGAAAAGAACAGGCTCAGAAACTGCCCTGGCTTTCTCTAAAAGAAGTGTCTGCTGAGCAGCAAGGGTTTGGGCCTGATTGAAAGCATCTAGCTTTTCACTATGCAATAGGATAGCCACGAACCCCATGGGCCTATATCAACTAAAATTAAATTAGTTACAATTAAATAAAATAAAAAATGTAATTAATGCCTCAGTTAAACTAACCGCATTTCAAGGGCTTGATGATAACATGCACTAGTAGCTGTCACATTAGACAGCGCAGATTATGAAACCTTCCATCACCACCATAAGTGCACGGGGACAGCACCAATCTAGAGAATGCCTTCCACCTAGAAGATGCTCTGCAATTATTAACTGAATGATCAAATGTCACCGTAATTTTCTTAAAGCTGAAAAGTTAAAAGAAGCCAAGGATTTATTTTTCAGGAGAAAAAAAATCATCAATAATTGTGCATTTACATATTTCTAGATACTTAGTATTCAAGGTAGAGATGAATATTTCTTGGTCATCTGTTATGTATTGGACAGAATATTAGTCACCCTCACAACAGGTGTATACTATCCTCACTTCATACATGAGAGGGCTTAGGTCTGCAGAGGTGCAGACCTTGCTTTTCACGGTCAGGCAAACAAATAGCCACTAAGCCTAACCTTGTACTCAGCATTTCAGATATTCCTTCTTGCCCTATGAACCCTCTGCTTTCTAAACAAAATTATCGATGAGGGATAGATATGTTCCATTTCTGCCTGAATATTTCGGAGATCGTTGTGCAGAGGGCAGTAAAATGGGGACTTGTGAGCACTCGCTCACCATCAAGTGCCTGCTGGAATCCTGGCTCTGTGTTTACTAGTCATGTGACACGGACCATTTCTTCAGTGTGTGGCTCAGTTTCCTCCTTTCTAAACGGTATGATCACAGTACTGACTTCAAAAGTGTTGTTGATCAAGTAAATGAGTTAAGACACTAAAACAGAGCATGGCACAGAGGAATTGCTGGAAAAGTTCTTGCAAATATTATTACGGCAGCTGGCATAAAGAAATAAGTCAATGTGTCTCCTGTGGCCAGCTGACAAAGTTTGGAACTTAATTCATTCATGTCATTCACTTAAGACCTGAATAAGGCTTGGACTTTTGACAAAGCATGGGCTGACAGCATTTTCCCTCACTTACACACAATTATAGAACTGTGTGACCTCTCAGAAGAGCTGTCTAAGTGTGTAATTTAAAACCATAAGGCCTCAGTCAGTACTGCCCAATTTCAACTAGCACATGAAATATAATTATACCTCATTAGCGAAAAATCACATTGACAGGTCTGGCCCTCTGTTTTATCATTATTCACCTATTAGCAAAGGAAAGGATCATTGAAAGCAATAGCTTTACCTCTTGAACTTCAGATGTGTTACTTAATCCATCAATTATTTTCAAATCATATTCAATGATAATCATATTTTTTGACCAGGCAGCTCAAATGGAGAAAATAATAGCTACCATTTACTACTCGCTCACCTACTACACTGCAATTGTTCTCCTTGATTGTCACCCACCTGGACAACTGGTCAGAGGTAAGCACTGCTACCTCTGTGTTACATTTGAGAAAATGGACACAGTAATACTTTGCCCAAGGTCACACAGCTAATCTGGGGAAAATGGTATTGCCCTCAGGTCCTCCTGGTCTTAAAACCCACACCACTCTGCCTCTGGGAGCAAGACCATGGAATAATATGAAACAGGATGGAAATATATAAGGCACCTATTTCATTACCTCCAGCATGTCTGAAGTAGAATTTATAAAACATAATAAAAAACATAGGTTACGGGAAAATCATTTGTGTCGCTATCCAAAATCACAATTGAATTTTTTTCTTCTGCTTGATAACTACTGATAATTCAGAGGGGGGGAACAGGTGTGAACTCAGGGCCAGGGATGCTGATGGCAGGGAGAGGGGCGCTGTGTTTGCTAAAGGTGATCCTATTTTGCAACCTCATTATCAGGAAGATCAACCGTCTGTCTATCTGCATACATAATGAGGGAACTGGAAACTGTTTTGCAAGTGTAAGTGCCAGGAGTATATGCTTTGGGAATGAGTGTGGAAACAGCCAGGCCCTGTTCCAGGAACGTGACTGACAACCCCAGTAGGAATTCCTGCACTGTGGTGGCCTGTTGTCCAGGCCTGGTTCCTCCCTCCCACGTCTCTCCCCAGCTCTCCTTTGTCTGCCCTGAGCCCTCACTTCTTGTCTCCTGTGTGCCTACCAGTTTGACATCCTGGTGGTGTGACTTCGCTGGCTCCCAACCCTCCTACTCTGTTCCACAGCCTGAGGCTTGACCCCTTACACCCTAGCTGTGCTTAGTCCTTGCTCCGTTCCTGGTAACCAGGCTCTTTGAACCTATCCCAGGATGTCTTCCTGTGGTCGGCTCACCCCAGCAGCACTGCAAACACAGCGTACTATGACCAACCCAGCACCACTTCCCATTCTGGCCTCTTGAGCCGTGACCTGGATGTCACCAGTCCAACCCATGGTATCTAGAACAACTGTGTAATTCAGCTGGACAGCTCCAGCCTCTGAAGTCTCTCTGCCTTGCTCATGGCCATTGTGAAAGGAGGGGAAACTTTGCGAGTGAGAAACACCGACAGACTGAGACTGTCAGGGAGTACACTGGCAGAGTTTACTGCCTTTTGGGAACAGAACACGTCCATCCTGGCCTGTGACCAGAGGCACATGCCCTATCTTGCCCCACTCCCCAGCAGAAATCACTAAAGACTCTACCAGACTCCTGGGGTTCCTGCTACATCAGGAGTACCTAACAATCCTTTATGTGCTCTCTTAATCTTTCCATGCCTGGTGAGGTTGAGACCGAAAGATACGTATATATTTTTTAAATTAAAAGCATGCTGATGTGTTGGAGGTTAGAAACAGAGGAAGAGAAATGAGAGATGAGATTGAAGATGTTGCCAAATCACATATAGTATCTTTCTGGCCACTGAAGAATTGTTATTATTTCATTTTATTGTTTAAGAAGAGATAGCTCTGGCTGGTGGCTCAGTGGAATGGTGCCAGCCTATGAACCCAAAGGTCACTCACTGGTTCAATTCCCAGCCAGAGCACATAACCAGGTTGCAAGCCAGGTTGCCAGCCAGGTCCGTGGCTGGAGACAGGTGAAAGGCAACCACACATTAATGTTGCTCTCCCTCTCTGCCTCCCTCCCTTTCCCTCTCTCTAAACAAAATAATAACTAAAAACTTAAAAAAAAGAAAAGAAAAAATAGAAAACTTTAATAACCCTGTATCAATTTGAAAAATAGAATTCATCTTTAAAACTTTTCTCAAAGGGGAACCCCAAACCTTGATGTCTTCACTGATGACTTCTACCAAACATTTAAGGAAGACATAACAACAATCAATCCTAGGATGTTACAAGGAAGAAAAACTACAGAATAATATTTTTCATGATCATAGATGAAAAAAATCCTGCAACAAAGGGTTTTGATTGAGAAAGTGACATGGACAGGAAATGGATCTGGTCATAATATAGGATGAATTAGGCGTGGTGGAGGGAGAAGGTGAGCACGCACATTAGATCCGGGGTGTGAGGTGCCAGCCACCAGCTCAGCTGTGGCTCCACTGCAGCTGATGTGTTCCCTGCTCCTCTAAGCCCCGAGGGCTCCAGCTTAGACTGCACCAATGAGCATCCCTGGTGCAAAATGTGGAGAGCAAAAGCAACATGCCGCATTTCTCCCGTGGCAGCTGGCAGCTGTGTGCAGATGTGAGGCTGACAGTGGCTGTGGAAGCAAAGCTCCCACCAGGCAGCCTCTTCAGCAAGGCAGGCAGCTGAGCTCACTGGCGTTCAGGTTTCCCTGAGACTTCTGACTCTCAAAATGTCCTGAAAGTCAGCAGCAGTTCTTCCTAAACCTTGATTACCCCAGCTTCTGTGTCCAGAGGTAGGTGAGTTTCTAACCCCCTCTGATGAGTCCTTCCTAGTGCAATGTCTAGAGCGGTTTCTGTTCTCCTTACTACAACCCCCAACTGCCAAAGGTGGTTAAGGAGTTCTTACAGCATTGGGGGTGAGAGCTTAAAGGGGGTTGGGCTAGAGTGTAGGCAGTGAGGATGGGGAAAAAAAGGTAGGGTTAATGTGTATTTAAGAAGTTGAACCTACAAAATATTGCTATTAATGAGATGCAGGGAATGAGGCACATGAAGGGAATCAAGAATGATGGCCATGTTTTTGTTTTTAAAGTCAGGCAACCTTGGTAAATGCGCCTTCCAGTTCAGGTAGCTGGAAGGGCTGCAAACATTGGGATGTACCAAGTTGCAGCATTGGACTGCACCCCTTTCTGCATCAAAGGGCTGAGACCAAAGAAAAACTAAGGGTCAATAGCATGAATGTGAGGAATAGTTTCCTTTTTGCAGGACATGGAATTCTATACCCTAGACTTCAGGGGTCATTTTAATAAGTTGTCTTTTTCAAAGTTGCTCCAGAGCAAAGAAAATTAGTTAAACCAAATGCTGTCCAAAGCTCTCCTTAAAAGAAACCTGCTAAGACCATGACCACCCCACTGGGGTCAGGGTGAAGACTGAGGGCTAGGGTGGAGCAAGGGCTCCTTACTAGAGACTAGAGAGGGTATGGAGCACGAAGGAGACAAATTTAAATCCACAAGGCAGATTTTGGATTCAGATACCACAGAGAGAAACGTCAACCACTAAGCCACGAGAAGAGATCACAGGGTGTTTCATGGAAGATGGCAGAATTGGAGACAGAGCAGAATAAGAGTATATGAAATAAAGTTGTATATGCTTGAAGAGGGAAAAGCCCTTCCCACTGACCTCAAGGAGTTCAGACAAATTGGGGGAGGGTAATGATGGTCTAGACAGCCTGTGGGAGCAGAGTAGACATCATTTTCCTTGCCCACCTGTCTATCCAGGGACGTTTTGATTACAGCAGGACAAGGCTTACCCATAGACTGAGGTCACTGACTGCACTCTCTGGAATAATTTCTAAAGTGCATTACTATAGAAGCATAGCTGTTAAGTGTATCTCAAATGCACCCAAGATGAGGCACCTGAGTATTGCCTTTGGAAGATGAAATGGCTTTAGGGTAACTACTCAGCTTCCTTAGTGAGCTCTCCTCTTTGAGAAATTATGATCCATTAAGTTGTAAAGTCCTTGAAAATAAGACTCAATATTGAATCCCTAATGCCCATCATAGCACACAACATTTATAAGCACAGTAGATATTTACTTAACAAATGAGGATTGAATGGCAGATTCTAAGATACTGGGTAGTGTTGTCCAGAGGGCTAGCCACAACCTCTGCAGAAAAATAGACCCAGAGTTACAACTCTAACATCAGGAACATCACTCTACAACTAGAATGGAAACAAGAATGCCCTCTCTCACCACCTTCCTCATCTCTAAGGAGCCTCTGGCAATGGTTCCCCTAACATGGAGGAGCTTTCCTAAGGGAGGTGAAAGGCTTCAGGGGCAGAGAGGAGACAGTGGCTGTTAGAGCCCTGGACTCCTGCCAGTGACACCACCATCCAGCGCAACTCATGCCTTAGGGTCCCGATTGCCTGGCTTCGCTATTTACTACCTGCCAGAGATAAGTTACCTAAAGTTTCTCAACCTGACTCTGTTCACCTAGAAAGTGAAATCAACGGTGCCTAGCCCAAAGAATTAAGAGAACTAAACCATGTTTCTAAGACACCTGCCTTAATAGTTGCCCACACTAAAGTGCTCCAAAGATGTATTCTCTGCCGGAATTTTCTGCCTCTCAATTCAACCTTAGGGTTGGCCCCTCTGCTCCCACTTTACCATTGCATTAGTCTCCCTCTTTCCTCCTTCCTCACCTACTCTAGAACCCAACTCAACCACAAAGCTCTTCTCCTAATCCTCTGATCCTAAAGCCATTGTATGTACTCATCAATGTGGCCTGAAGTGGAGGAAAAGCAAAGACCTAGCTACATACATGTGGGAACTGTCAGATAATGCATTTCTGCTGAAACTTGCTCTCTTCAACTCCAGTGCCAGGGGCAGAAGGCATAGTCACCAACGGAGAGCAACCAGAGGACAGATGCGTGGCATAAAAAGGAAGACAATCATTTCCTAGGAGACATGCAGTTGCAATTTGCATTCTACAGGAAGAAGAGAAACCCCTGTTAAATTCTGTCCCTAAGCAGATTTCTGCAATTATTAGAACTTAAAAATACAGATGTTTAAAAAAAAAATGTGCTTAAGGAGTTCGTTAAGTTTGTGCAATTGCAGATGGAAAGACTGAAAATTTTTTGAAATTGGTATTACATACTCTCATACAATAGACACTGCCAACACATATGGCATAGTGGAGAAAACAGGCCCAGTGATGAAGAAGAGGACCTGAGCAAGCCAATCCCTTTCATGGGACCACCACTGAGATGGCTAGTGCCAACCCAGTGTCTATTCTCTGCTCCCACTTTACCAAAAGAACCCCTCTGTCGTTAAGGGAGTGGAACCTTGGCCAGAAAACTCTACTTTTAGCTCCCTTGTGATAGGATTGGAGATCCAATGCAATCAGATGTTATTGGGTGGAACTTATAAGAAAAGCTCTTTATGGGGAGCTTGCTAACTGGTAGGCACCCTTTTATCCATCCCTGCAAGAGCTCCAGCAGCCATTTACAACCATGAGACAACCCTGAGGATGGGATGGGTGGAGGCTGGTAGAGAGTGAAGCAGAGAACCGGAAGTCCAGGGCACAGGCAGTGCTATTATTACTTCACATTACCTATGAGCCCCTTTACTCCAGACTTCCTTCCTGCGTCTGGGAAAAAATTCCTAAGATGTTGCGGCTCTTAACTGATGCTTACATCTAACCTAGATTGCCATCCGTTTCCTTTGTGAAAGAGGATCCGGGGTTAATTTCAGAACCTTTTTACTTTTTTTTTGTAATTATACATGAATTCTTGCTTTTAAGTTAACTGTTGAACAAAATTCATGCCTATAGTTCTAAGTGTAGGTTAAAATCCTCCTTAACTAGTCTTTTTATGTTGTCTTCTTAAATTAGCAGACTCTGTTAGAGATAGCTATCTGCACTGGGAGGACCCCAAATGAAATTCTATACAAGGACCCTGCTCATAATAAGTAGGTGAGATAAGAGGCTATTTAGCATATCTTACTCCTATTTGTGTTCCACAGCACATCCACCTGTATCTCTTTGAAGACTTTCTAAGGATTTTTCATCAACAGTAACAAGAGAAACACAGGAGTTAAAAAGACCCCCTCTTTATGCAGCCTCATGGGGTCCCACCATCCAGCTAGTCCGGGAGCATTCAGAGAGAGTTACGAGCCACTTTGTGGAAATCCATAAGGATTTGTCATCGATGCCTCACTTTACTTTGCCCATCTCTTTCTGGATCACATTCAGCCGGTATGAGAAGCAGTGAAAACCAGGGGGGATGAGACAGATACTTAAGGAGAGAAGGGCCAGGGGATTCTTCAGCAGTGGACTTAGGCTTGCTGTCTCCTAACTGTCCTTTGTGTATAAAAAAATAAAAACTGCCCTGGCTGGTAGTACAGTGGATAAGGCGCTGGCCTGTGAACCCAAAGGTCACAGGTTCGATTCCCCAGCCAGGGCACATAACAAGGTTGCAAAACAGGTCTCCAGTTAGGTCTGTGGCTGGAGGCAGGTGAAAAGCAACCATACATTGATGTCTGTCTCCCTCTCTGCCTCTCTCCCTTCCCCTCTTTCTAAAAAAATAATTAAATAAAATCTTTAAAAAAAATTTTTTTAATAAATAAAAACTCCAGGAACTCTGAGCATATGTTCAATTCAGGACCGACCATCCAAGTGAGTGTTTGTGATACATAAACACAAAAGTACAATGATTTCAGCAGTAAAATTTATTTCCTATACTTAATTTCACCTGTTCTTTGGTCCTATGCAAACACTAATAAGTATATACACTTCTTGAGCAGTGTCACAAAAATATAAAAGGTGATTCACATATATGCTGCAACCACAAAGGCACACAAATGGGTGGTCTACCGAAAGATTTTTAAGTTCTTTTACAAATTAAATAAGGGCACTTGTACTGTTCCAGCTAATTGTTTAACTACGTAACTGGAAAACCCAACCTTCTATTCTGTGGTTTTCAGTCTAGTCCCTTCAGCAAAGAGCTTATCAATATTTTAAAGTCCCATTCATCATCTGGTGAGCAGCAGTGGGGTTTCCCTTCCTCTTGAGATCCTTCTATGAGGTGGCCTTCTCTCGTGGTGCGCCTGACTACACTAACGCTGGCCCCACCCCTGGGGGGCTGTGTGCATGCCCAAAGGAGGGCTTCCCAGGGAAGCTCTCCCACAACCCTGATCTACCACCCCTCTGTCCAGCCTGTACCCCCACCCACCTTGATTTTAAGATCAATCCTAATAGTTTTCTTTTAGATTTTTTTTTTTTTTTTTTGTAAGAGGAATGGGGTACCTTCCTATTTTGGTGAAAATTATGTGCAATTCTTGTCCACCACTCCAAACAGAGGTGATTGAGAAAGGCATATGCCCACCTGATGAGCATTTTCACAGCAGTACAGGCAGGAGGCTCCACACCCCTGGTCAGATCTGAGGCCTTGAAGGCCATTAGAGATGCAGTTAATCTGAATCAGATCCAAGGTCCCAAAACACTCTGTGGTCCCTTCACTGCTCTAGGATAGGGGTAGGGCTTGCAGAACCCTAACGAGGCAGAAAACCTCTCTTCTTTGTGGAAACTTTAATCCTCTCAGGAGAGTTTTATTTCTGTTGGAAATCCAAGACTTCACAAGCAAACATGATAAGATTTCCAAAGTCACCAGGTGAATATAATGAGCATAGGGTTTAGAATACTTAGGTGGGATGAGGGGAGGGAGTTGGGAACTGGGATAAGTGTCCCTGTTCACTAGAGTCATTACAGGTAATGATTTCCCTCCTTAACCAAAGCAAAGCAATGGACCTGCTTCCCCCTCACCCAGTAAAAGGAGAAAAATGGGTATCTTTCATTGAAAGGAAGGCATCACAAATTCTTTAATTATAGGCTCAAAAGGGCTTTGAGCTCATCTTGTATCTCCTAGGCTTTCAGCAGGAAGACATTAAACCTTCCTAAAAAGATAAGACTCAACCTATTTTTAAACCTCTCCAAAGAGGGTATTCTGTCCTCTGTTCCTTTGTGAGGCCAGGGAACTTTTTTTTCCCCCTTTCTAACCTCACCACAGGTGAACTTTTCCTGTTACTAACCTGAGCCTTCGTATGAGAGTTGGGCTTGGTTTGCTCAGTGGAAATTTATGACCAGCTGGTCACCATTAGCCTTTCTAAGCTGTACTTCCATTGGTCCTTCTATATGCAATTATAACAATGAACTCGGATATTTGGGTTTAAGTTAGTAAATTGGGAGCTGGATGGTGACTGACTCATTTACTGACAAAGAATACCATCATTTTCTCATGGCTTTTTCTTTCTCTGCTATCAGCCTCAATGCTGTTTCTTTCTCTCTCTTTTTTTTTTAGTTTTTAGGGGGTTTTTTGTTTTGTTTTCATTTTATTGTTGCCTAATTATAGTTATTCCAAACCCCCTCACACCCATTACTCTCCCCTGCCCCTCCCATACCCCTGCCCCAACTCCCACAGTCAATCCCCACCCTGCTGTCCATGTCCATGTCCATGGGTCCTTTATATATATCCCTTGACTAGACTCTTTCCCTTCTTTTCCCCACTATCCCACTCACCTCTCCCCTCTGGTCATTTTCAGTCTGCCCTGTTTCCATGCCTCTAGTTCTGTTTTGCTTGTTTGTTTGTTTTGTTCATTAGGCTTCTGTATTAGGTGAGATCATATGGTATTTGTCTTTTGCCACCTGGCTTATGTCATTTAGCATAATACTCTCCAGTTCCATACATGTTGTTGTGAAGGGTAGGAGTTCCTTCTTTCTTTCTGCTGCGTAGTATTCCATTGTGTTAATATACCAAATTTTTTTGATTCACTCCTTTTCTGGTGGGCACTTAGACTATTCCCAGCACCTTATTATTGAAAATAGTTCTGCTATGGACATTGGGGTGCATAGATTCTTTTTTTATATTAAAAATTTTATTAATTATTTATTTTTAGAGAGAAAGGGCAGGGAGGGAGGAAGAAAGGAAGGGGAAATATCAATGTATGGTTGCCTTTCACCTCCCTCCAGTTATGGAGCTGGCTGGAGACCTGGTTTACAACCTGGTCATGTGCCCTGACTGGGAATTAGAACTAGCATAGGTTCTTTTCAATTGGTGTTTCAAGATTCTTGGGGTATAATACCAGCAGTGGAGTGGCTGAATCAAAAGCCAGTTCCAGTTTTAATTTTTTGAAGAAATGCCATACTGTTTTCCATGGTGACTAAACCAGCATGCATTCTCACCAACAGTGCACTAAGGTTCCCTTTTCTCCACAACCTCACCAGTACTTGTTTGTTGATTTGCTGATGATTGCCATTCTGACAGGTGTAAGGTAGTATCTCATTGTGGTTTTAATTTGCATCTCTCTGATGGCTAGTGATGTTCAGCATCCTTTCATTAATCTATGGGCCCTCTGTATGTCCTCCTTGGAGAAGTGTCTGTTCAGGTCCTTTGCCCATTTTACAATTTGACTATTTGTATTCCTGGTGTTGAGTCATAAATTCTTTATATATTTCGGAGATCAAGCGCTTGTCTGAGGTATTATTGCCAAATATGTTTTCCCATATGGTTGGTTCCCTTTTCATTTTGCTGATGTTTTCTTCAGCTGAGCAGAAACTTTTTAGTTTGATATAGTCCTATTTGTTTAGTTGTTCTTTTATTTCCCTTGCCTTAGGAGATTTATTGGCAAAAATATTGCTGTGTGGGATATCTGAAATTTTCCTGCCCATGTTTTCCTCCAGTACTTTTATAACGTCACAACTTCTATTTAAGTCTTTTATCCATCTTGAGTTTATTTTGGTGTATAGTCTACATTGGTGATACCGTTTTTTCTTTATCCTTTTTTTTTTTTTTTTTGCATTACCTGTCCAAATCTCCTAGCACCATCTATAGAAGAGACTATTTTTGCTCCATTTTATGTTCTTGCCCCCTTTGTCAACTATTAATTGACTATAGAGACTTGGGTTTATTTCTGAGCTCTCTATTTTGTTCCCCAATGCTGTTTCTCCCTTCCCCATCTCTCTTCCACATTGCACACATGTATGCATGCATGTGTGTGCACGCACACACACACACACACACACCTATTACAACATATGTGCACATTCACACTCTGGTAAATTTTAAAAACATCCCTTAAACAGCTGGTTAATATTTAGACCTTGGCATTTACTGTTCACAACAAGGGGTATTGGTTAAGGGCACAGACTCTGGAGCCCACTGTCAGCACTTAAATTGTGACTCTGGGACTTTGCGCACTTTGTAATCTCCTTATATATCTATTTTCTCATCTGTAGAATGGAGACGATAATAGTAGCTACTTACAGGTTGTGGAAAGGATTAATGAGTTAATGCACAAGAAGCCTTTAGAATAGTGTCTGGTGCTCTAATTGTAAATGTTATATAGTTGTGAGCTATTGCTATGCCCTCCTTGAAACAACATGACATTTGGAGGCATTAAACTATGCCTGATATTCCAGAAGGCATGAGTTTGAGAAAGAAAAGGAGTAGGACTCAAATTTAAGGGTAGTGAAGAAGCAGAAAACCATCAAGGTGAAACAGTTTATAAAGACTAAAACCAAGTAAAAGATGGTACAAAAACGACAGGGAATGAGCAACAGCAGGTATTTACTTTAATGGGGAAAGAAGAAAGAGAAGAACGTACTGAAAAAGAAAAGGAGAGGCAGGTAACAGGGTGGACATGAAAAGGAAAGACAGAAAAGAAAAAGCAGACTGAGAACAGAAAATTAGAGGGTAAAAAAAACAGCCTCTATTGACATGAGAAATGACTCCGATCACAGCTTGAGCTGGGTATCAGGAAAAGGAGTGGAAGGGAAAACAAAAACGTTGGCTATAGAAGTAGAGAAGCTTGGGACAAACTTGAGGGGAGTATATAAGTGATAACATGAAAAGTTTCATTTACAGCAACAGACCTCTGGTTTTAAATAACAGAAACTTTGCATTAAAAAATGAACACATCCATGATGTACTAAGCTTCTTTCTCTATCTCTTCTATTTCAACTTGCTTCAGAGGCTCCTGGTCTTTACGGTTTACCTTCTATCTCGTCTGCTCTACCTACCAGGCCCGCTCACAGCGATCAGGTCTTCTTTGCACTTTCACTAAATACTGTAGCCATCAAGGGAAAATTTAGCCCTGAAGAAAATATTTACACCCTATTCCTTCTCCAAATATGTATTCACCTCGAAGGGAAGGTGGTATTTAAAATTTTTAAATGATTCATCTTATGGGTATTCCCTCCACCCTCACCACCACAGGTTCGGCTTGATCCATTTAGAACAAGAAAGCAAAAGGACACAGTACTGCAGGTACATGCCTCTTTTCGGGCTCCAAACTGTCTTCCTCACCAGAAGGAACCCGTCATCCAATCCCTTGAAAACAAGAGAGAGGCTCGCTGGCCTGAGGTTTAAAATAAAATCAGAAAAATACTTTTTCTTCTAAGTATTATGAGGTTGTCACTTCGGTGCAAAATAAGTCCCCCTGTTGGAGGAAGTCGAACGGCCTTGCAAGGCCCTCTTAACAGACGAAGTGGATGGACCTCGAGCGTCTCCTCACGCCGAGGTGAGCTTGGGCCAGCGCTGGAGTCTCGAAGCCAGACGCGGCGCGAGTCTCCGCCCCGGACTCGGGAGACTGCGGCAGCGCTCACCGCCGCCGGGCGGCTCCTGAAGGCCAAGAGGAGACGCGACTCCCACAGACACGTGACCTCCCAGCCGCCGCTTCCAGCGACCTAGATCAGCCCCGGGAATCCGCGCCGCCCGGCGGGGCGGGACGGCGGACACGTAACTACGGCCCCGGGCCCAGCCCCAGTGCATGTGCATTCGGCTTACTCCTCCCCTTGATTCACGTGCCACTGGCAATAATGACTGTTTCGGGGATCACCCACGCGAATGTAGTTCTTACTCGCTGCAGGAAGGAAAGACCTTTGGTTTTACATCTACCCGTATAAACCTGCACCCCACTCCCGAAGACCCTAGTGGCGTCTGCCGGGCCTGAGACCTGGGTGTCCCGCAAGACAGGCTTGCCCTTCGTCTCCAAGGTCCTTTCCCGCTGGCTGTGCTGCCTATCAGTGCGTATCTCCGGTTACCTCCCGGCAACTCTCACTAGCAGTGAGTCATATTCCCGGGATGGCTCTGGGGAAAAGGTAGCAAGAGTCCCGGTGGCCGGTGCTTCCTCCGGCTGGTCGCAGCGGCTGCAGGGGGAGCAAGCGCGCCCGCGCCATCGCGCGCGCGCACGGGTTCCCCGCGCAGTGATGTGGCAGCAGCGGCAGGTCGGATCACGTTGCTGGCCCTGTGCTGGTACCCGTTTCAGGCAGGATTAAGGAGGGAGGCTTTGGAGGTGCCAGCGGTAGTAAACGTGGGCTCTGCACACTCCCGGCGTCGCTTATCGCACGAGGAGAGCGTCGGGGGGGACAGGAAGCACGCAGCGCCGCTCCGGACACTGAGGGGCGGCGGAGTTTAGCGGGCGAGTGACAATGCTGCATTGCTTTTCCACGGCAGCCTCTCTCGTGCCACCCTCTCCTGTTTCCTTCCCTCCCCGCCGCGTTCCTCCAAGAGCATCGGAGGCCCCAAACATCATCTGCGGCTGTGATTAGCGGCACCGCAGTTCCGGCTGCTGTGGGGAGTTTGGGTAGCTCAGGGACACTGTCGCCAAAAGACACTCGGATTGCGACATTCTGACCTAGTGACATTTTCATTTATCTTAAACCTCCCAGAAGGGAGAGGATTTCAAGTTGTCCCTTTCCGGGGCAACCTCCAACCGAGACCGAGTCCCCAGGCCACTGAGCAGTGTGCAAACAAGTCTCCCAATTTTCCTTCGGGACTGAAGTTTACCCACCGCGAATTAAATTCTCTTTCTCTTTTCTTTCTCCGACCCAAACCAACAGCACAGTCGGTGGAAAAAGCAAAAAGACATGTTCACGTTCCGGCACCCTAATGACTGAGGGACCGAGGGCGTCACATTTCCGAGCTGAGGAAGCCCGGGCGGCCCCGCACCCCCGGCGCCCCTCCCCCTCCCCCAGCTGACTGCATCGCCTTTGGGAAGATGAATAGCTTGGCTGAAGTTGTTTTTCCTTTCCGGTGGCCCTGATCAGGTGTCCCCGCCCCCTCCCGCCTTTCGCTTTCCCTCGCAGCCTTCTCCTGTCGCCCCCTCCCGGCCGGGCCCCTCCTCCCCCGCCCCCCTCCGGGCTGGACCGCGGATGGTACGTTCCGCACGTGAGCAGGGTGCTGGTCTGGCCGGCGACGCGCGTGCCCTGTGGCCAAACACTGCCCCGAGTGAGAGCAAACTACCAGCGCAGTGGGGCCGGCGCGAGTGTGCGTGCGTGTGTGTGCGTATGTGTGCGAGAGAGCGAGCTCGGTGGTAGGGGGGACCAACTGCTTCACACTTTCAACACTGCACTGAAGAGGGAGCGAGAGACTGGAGACGCACAGATCCCCCCAAGATCTCCTAAAGCTACCGTCCCGCAGATTATAAAACAGAACCCCCAAAAATCGAAACAGAAGAAAACCGACAGCGGTTGAACATGGACGAAGGAATTCCTCATTTGCAAGAGAGACAGTTACTGGAACATAGAGATTTTATAGGGTAAGGTGCTCGCACCGTTGCGAATATCTGTCTGGGCTTCAGTTTGATTTTTTTTTCTTTTCTTCTTCTCAAGAAAGTGGTATGGAGCGGGCGAGAGCCGAGCCCCTCCCGAATGGGTGCCTGATGCTGATTTCTGTTTTGCAGACTGGACTATTCCTCCTTGTACATGTGTAAACCCAAAAGGAGCATGAAGCGAGATGATAGCAAGGTAAGAGTAAGTTTCCGATGTTCTCCATACCTACCTGGGTAATTAATTAGGACCATTGATTCCACAGCGAAGCTGCCCGCAAATATATTTTAGCCCTTGAGCTTCCCCAACTATGAATTTTAAGTGGTTTGCTGGCTACTCTCAGGGGGCGATTAAACATCATACCTGAATTTAAATTGCATTTCAGAACAGTCCAGAGGAAAGAGGTTCCTTGGGCATAGTTGATCACATTGTATGTGTTTTTTTGGGGGTGGGGGATACTGTTATAGCACGTAAATAAATGTTTATCTTGTTTTCTCTCTTCCATGACTCTCATATATTAAGGATACCTATAAATTACCGCATAGATTAATAGAAAAGAAGAGAAGAGACCGAATTAATGAATGCATTGCTCAGCTGAAAGATTTACTGCCTGAACATCTGAAGTTGACAGTAAGATGAACATTTTCCTTCTTTGCTGCTCTCCAAGGGTGTGTTAATAGCCTGGTGCTACTCCCAGAGATATAAGAATAAATGTAAATATCAGCTGCCTTACAACTTGTGCTGTATAGTATAGAGTTTCCCAGAAACTCAGGAGTAGGTGCTCACAACTGAAGGCAAAAAATCATTTATAGCCTGTCTTGTGGAAAGCTCAAGAAGCATAGGCATAGCACTTCTTTCAAAGTGTTTGCTTAAGTTGCTTTGCTGAAGGGACAGCCAATCAAGCCAAATGTGTGTTTTTAAGTAACCAAGTGCCCCATTCTCTTTTGCACCAATGCAGACTCTGGGGCATCTGGAGAAAGCGGTAGTCTTGGAATTAACTTTGAAACACTTAAAAGCTTTAACAGCCTTAACGGAGCAGCAGCATCAGAAGATAATTGCTTTACAGAATGGTAAGTCAGTTCACGGAGGCCAATCCACCCTGATGAGGCTGGGCAGCCCACAGAGAAGCAGTGTTAGGACTCCCTGCCCCCCCCCCCTCCTTCCGTGTGCCAACGGGTGCACTCTCATTTGTGAAATTGGCTTATACTTTCCCTTCATGCCCATTTCCTGAAGCATCCTAGAGGCTTTCAGCAGAACTCAGAGTTCATAGATATATATGGCGGTTGCACCCTCTTCACTTTGGTTTTTCAGCTGGGAGGAGAGCGCCATCCCCACCCCCTCAACCGGTGGATTATATCTGCCGAATACAGAGGAAAAACCGAGATCACTTTAGCCAGTGCGGGGCTCACGTGATAAGCAGATGTTATAACGTCGGGTGTTTGGGTGTTTTTTCTTCTTGCCTCCATTCCTCTGCCCCCCACACCACCCCCTCCTCATCTTAGGGGAGCGATCTCTGAAATCGCCCATTCAGTCCGACTTGGATGTGTTCCACTCGGGATTTCAAACATGCGCCAAAGAAGTCTTGCAATACCTCTCCCGGTTTGAGAGCTGGACGCCCAGGGAGCCGCGGTGTGTCCAGCTGATCAACCACTTGCATGCCGTGGCCACCCAGTTCTTGCCCACCCCCCAGCTGTTGACTCAACAGGTCCCCATGAGCAAAGGCACTGGCGCGCCCTCAGCCACCGCCCCCGCCGGATCCAAGGCAGCCCCCTGCCTGGAGCGCCCGGGGCAAAAACTGGAGCCCCTGGCTCACTGCGTGCCGGTCATCCAGCGAACTCAGCCCAGCGCGGAGCTCGCGGCCGAGAACGACACGGACACCGACAGCGGCTACGGAGGAGAGGCCGAGGCCCGGCCCGACCGCGAGAAGGGGAAAGGCACGGGGGCTAGCCGCGTCACCATCAAGCAGGAGCCCCCCGGCGAGGATTCGCCGGCGCCCAAGAGGATGAAGCTGGATTCCGGGGGCGGCGCGGCGGCGGCGGCGGCCGCGCTCCTGGGGCCCGACCCCGCGGCCGCGGCCGCGCTGCTAAGACCCGACACCGCCCTGCTCAGCTCACTGGTGGCTTTCGGCGGAGGCGGGGGCGCGCCCTTCGCGCAGCCCGCGGCCGCCGCTGCCCCTTTCTGCCTGCCGTTCTACTTCCTTTCGCCTTCGGCGGCCGCCGCCTACGTGCAGCCGTTCCTGGACAAGAGCGGCCTGGAGAAATACCTGTACCCGGCAGCAGCCGCCGCCCCGTTCCCACTGCTGTACCCCGGCATCCACGCCCCGGCCGCCGCCGCTGCCGCCGCTGCTGCCGCCGCCGCTGCCGCCGCCTTCCCCTGCCTGTCCTCGGTGTTGTCGCCCCCTCCTGAGAAGGCGGGCGCCGCCGGCGCGACCCTCCTGCCACACGAGGTGGCGCCCCCTGGAGCGCTGCACCCCCCGCACCCGCACGGCCGCACCCACCTGCCCTTCGCCGGTCCCCGCGAGCAGGGGAACCGGGAGAGCTCTGCTCAGGAAGACCCCTCACAGCCGGGAAAAGACACCCCCTGAATCCTTGCGCTCCTATCTTAGAAGGGACGAAAGTTCACGCGGAATAATAATATTAATAAGTTAAAACACCCTTAACGTTTTTAAGGGAAGAAGTGTAATAGATGCACGCCAGGCTTAAAAACAAACCAACAAACAAAAACAGGTGTTTTGTGTACATTTGGAGTTCCTGTTTTGCTCATCTTTCACCACCTCATCCTCCACACACCAGCTGTAAAAGAACCTCTGCACTAGATATTCTTTTCTGTTAAGAGCTCCCCCAGCTAAGGTTTGCCTTTATTTAGGCTGTGTTCCATGATCTATTAAAGTATAGAACCTAATGCTCGAGGAAGTAAGAAGGGTCTGCTCTGTGGATGAGCCCATTGAGCCAGGGTGGGGGAGTGGTGGCCTAGGAGTTGGCACTGAACAACAGAATTTGTCTGTCAATGACTCAAAGCCGTCCTGCCTGCTACAGGAGGCTTTCCGCAAACAAAATGATCTTTCAGAATTGAATTTACTCTTCAGTATTTTGTAATGTTCAGCTTTTTAAAAGACGTTTTTCAAAGAGGAAGAGGGGAGGCTGCAGTCGCTCACGCTGCAACCTATTCTGTAGTGGTTTGAATGATATCCCTTAGTAACTTGCACTTGTTTTAAGAGACACGGAGTTGGGCCATTGTCAGAATAAAGTCAGGGAAGTAGATGAGTGAGGAAGGCCAGAATCATCCTTAGTACATTTGCTGGCACTTTAAGAGATTGACCATGAATCAATTGACTCATCTTAATTATATATATATATATATATATATATATATGTGCATACATATGCAGAGAGCATCTATTCTCACCCTGCCATTATTTAATCCATATGTTCCTAAATTTTTATAATCTTGCTGTTGGAAAAAAAAAAAAAAAAAGAATGTGCACTGAACTTAAAAACAAAAAGAAAAAAGTCCAAAGTGATTTGTCCTATATTCTGTTAAATCGCAGACATGGAGGAAAGCATTAGACTAGTCAATTTTGATTGGAAATGCTGTAAAGATTGGAGTGAAGTCCTGTGAGGCCTTTCTATCTTCAAGTCTGTGTGTTTTCTGGAGACCAAACCAGATACCAGATAATCACAAAGATGGCTTTTTAAATAAGGTTTAAACCAAGACCTTGTCTAGATATTTTTAGTTTGTTGCCAAGGTAGCACTGTGAGAAATCTCACTTGAATGTTATGTAAGGGGTGAGACACAACAGTCTATGAGTGAAGAAAATATCTGGGTCTTTTAGTCAGTTTGGTGCATTTGCTGCTGCTGTTGCTACTGTTTGCCTCAAACGCTGTGTTTAAACAACGTTAAACTCTTAGCCTACAAGGTGGCTCTTTATGTACATAGTTGTTAATACATCTAATTAATGATGTCTGACATGCTATTTTTGTAGGGAGAAAATATGTGCTAATGATATTTTGAGTTAAAATATCTTTTGGGGAGGATTTGCTGAAAAGTTGCACTTTTGTTATAATGCTTATGCTTGGTACAAGCTTATGCTGTCTTAAATTATTTTAAAAAAATAAATATCATCTGCAAGAAACCAGCTGGTTTAGAAAAGTTTAGTTTGTGAAAATAAACTAGAAGTTATCTTTATATTCTAGTATTTTCAGCACTCCATAGATTCTATTATCTAAATATTACCACACACTATTTTGTGATCTTAAAATTCTTACCAAGGAATAAAAACTTTAATATATGATATGAGATTGTTTAATAATTAAAAGAACATGATAGATGTTCAGTTAGTTTGATGATGCCTATGAATATAGGAATAAAAGTCATTCAGGTTCTCAGATATACAATTTTATTTGTCATCAGTATGATATCACATGTTTCCCATATCTTGCAAGCCAATGGGTTCTGGCTGTGTTTACCTGACTGTTCCCAATGCATCTGAATGAAAAGAGCAAAGAAAAAACTACCAATCATTTGAGTAATTTCTGTTAGACCCAATTTGCTGATGTTCTCCATGATTGGTGAATTTTTTCCACTTTTCATCTTTGACACCAGGTAGCTTCTGCTGTAAGATCTGGTGTGTTTCTCCTTTAATGCGTCCAGTATAACTATGCTACCACTTAGGGGGAGCTCAGTTTCTTGGTATATTTCAGCTCCTTAACCTTTGTAACATAATTCTCTTAGGGGACTTCATCATGGAACTTGAAGAACAGAAATCATTTCTAGACTTTTCTCAAATTCATCATCAGATTTGGGATTGGACACAAGTTGTGCGAAGGAATGTCAATTTTTAGTTCAATAATGTTCTTCACAAACCCCTCAATTTTTGAAAGGTGTTGAAATAATAGTCAAAATTTATAAGAGGTAGAAAAAGTGCTCCCTCTGCTGTTTTTATGGCAACAGAACTGCAAGTCATAGAAAGTGAAGCCAGAAGGAACCTGAGAGATTGGCTTGTCTAGCCCCTTGCGTTTTATAATGCAAGGGAAATGAAGCCCAGACTATCCAATAGCTTCCCAAGGTCAGACACCTACCTGGAGCCAGCATTAGAAGCCAGTCAGTCACCTACTACCCACTGCTGCATGCACCTTGAAGCACGTGAGCTGAATTTGGGCAATAACCATGAAATGTCATGAATAGGCCACAGGAACAAAGGAAATAAAAGTTAACATTAGAGATCAGAGGATAATAAAACGTTGTAGCATTTGTATCATTGTGGTTTAATACAAAAACTTTGGATTGGCCCAGGTTCTATAGGTTAGTTTAATCCAAATGCTTACACACTGACCTGGTAGTAAGATAAAGTTAGGACAGAATTGCAAAATAATATTATCCCTGAAATTTTTTATTTTGGTCATTAATTTAGTTTAATAAGTTAAAAGATTCTAATCATAATAATTCACTAAGGAGAGTTCTATACCTGCTGCAGTGATGAAATTTTAGTCAAAATCCTTTGTAGTGTATGTGATTTTTCAATTTAAGACAACTATAATTCTTGAATCAATAATGCTTTTTACATGTAATAAAAAGCAGAAGAGCTAAGCATATTTTTAAGGCACTAGAAACCACGATTTAATAGCTATTTAAAGTGTAACTGGAGTTTTCATGCCTATCATCATGAAAACTTTTTCCCTTGGTTCTCGACTGCCAACAGTACAGGCCATAACTTTAGTTATTACCCATTGCCTGAGATTTGCTCAAACGTGAAGTAAAAGAAGGCTCAACCTATCTATGTCACAGGTCAATTGGGAACTTCTCTGTGGGAGGTGATTGGCAATTGAGATTCTAGGAAGATACAACTGGGCAAACAGACTAAGGCCTTTTACTTTAGATAGAATTAAACAGACTCCTCATGAATGAATTAAGATCGTGATAATGCCAAAAGCTGGCTGTACTATTGTGGTAATAGTATTTTGCTTCAGATGTGTTTCATTAAACAAAAAAAATCTATTGGCCCCTCAAGTCAATATATTTAGGCCCACCCACTGTTCTGCGTTGTTTTAAGTTAAAAATGGACATACAATGCATGCTAAAATCCCATGAAGTTTCCAGTTTTTCATAGAATTTAATAGGGGATTAAATAGAATTTAATAGAAAATGATCACGTATTTTCTGTGATTAAGATGGAATTTATCCTTTAAGACAAATGTCCAACTCCTTTTTAGGAGCATATTTTAATAGTACATGCTGAACATTTTTTAAAGTCAAGTTTCTTGTACTTGTTCAGAGAATCCACATAGAAAACTCCAAACACATACAAAACTATACCTTTATAAAAGTTAATATTTAAAAATTCTCGTTTCAGTAATGCCTAATTTATCTGGTCTCAGGGAATGAATGATTCATGTCCCATGAAGCGCTGGTTAAAATACTGAATTTTCTATGTTCAAGTGCCAACATTATCTTTTTTTCTTATGATAGAGAAAAGCCTACTGAAATATGTTACACATGTCCTCTAAGACATGTGACATGCCTTAGGAAAAAAATACCCTATCCATAGTTAACCTTTCTTAGAAATTCAGAGTCATCATTATCACTTTTATACTATGCATGTCATCTGGGAGTACTGATACCTGCATTAAACTCTTTTTGAGTTCTCCTGTCTGCTTTTTCTAGGGTTTTCAGTCTTTACTCATGGTCAGGCTGCCAGCTGTCACTTCTTGATGTGTCAGAGAGCCTGCCTCTAACTCTGGTCTAATTTGCCACTTATCTCTGACTTTCTGTGGCCTGAGAAACCATTTAGCCAAAACTACATCCATTTAAAATGTGTCTACAATGAAAATACATAGGCTCTAACCAAGTACCAGTTGGGCACTTTTCTAAATTGTGTGAGCTTGTAGAACGGGTAATACGCTTCTTCTCCCACACTTTTTCTCTTTGTTTCTTTCTTTTTTTTAATTTTTTTTTTCATTATTTTTAGAAGGAGGGGAAGGGAGAGAGGCAAAGAGGGAGAGAGACATCAACGTATGGTTGCTTTTCACCTGCCTCCAGCCACAGACCTGACTGGAGACCTGGTTTGCAACCTTGTTATGTGCCCTGGCTGGGGAATCGAACCTGCGACCTTTGGGTTCGCAGGCCGGCACCTTATCCACTGTGCTACCAGCCAGGACTCTTTGTTTCTTTTAACATTTACATTGTTTGCAATGTTCCATAGTAGAACACTATACAAAAGCATTAAAATACTTTATGTATTTTTCATTATTTTATTATATATAAAAGCAGCTTGCTCATGGTGTATCACATGGCTAGCCACACACACACACACATACAAAGGAGTTTCTATTCCAGAAACGAACTATCTGATTTGATGAACACTTCTTTCAGGTGGGTAGGAATAGGGGACTAAGGGTCATTAATGAAAACTAATTCATCACTTTGATTTACAAATGACCCTGGACCCTGCTTCTGGTTGTAATCTGCAACTCTGGGGTTTGGACATCTTGGTTGGCAGGTCCAGCAAAAAGGATTCTGGTGAACTGGCAGGGAGGCTATGTAGGCCCAAATGCTTCCTGTGAATTTAGATACACTCTCACTGGCAAGCCTCTGGTGAGAGGCTTCAGTCTCCCCCTTGATCGCAACACACTCCTTTTCTTCTTGAGTTTGTCAATTCAATAAAGGGTGGGTGTGGGTATAGAGATATTTGTCTTGCTCCTACTATAAGACGTTTTCTGTAGTAAGTGTTGAAGAATCAACATATCTTGGAGGATTTCAAAGTCTAATGGGGGCTGACAGATCCACACTGAAACATATTAGAATGAAGCATGGTAAGTACTTATGCAGGGTGAATACCATTCTTCTGAGTGAGAGTAGCTAACTTCATCTGGGTGGGTCAGAGAAGGCCTTGAGGAGTAGCTGGGTTTCAGAGAATAAACAGGGGAGAGAATCCGTGAGGCCATCTCCAAGAAGAGGACTCTGGCATACTCTGGTCTTTTGCTAAGAACGAGGATGGTTTAATTGATTATATTTGACTTGAGATCCAAGCAAGGGTTTCCTAACTTCTCAATCTTTAGAACTTGACTGTCATACTGTCTCTCACCATCATCTCCAGAGGATCTCGCTGAACCATAAACTGAAAGAGGGGATCATGGCATTTCCTGCTGTAAAGAATATAGCATCCATAGTATGATAATATCTAATACAGTAGGGGGAGAAAAACGAAATCCAGAATCTCAAAAGCCACTCTGTCTCCCCTCATCTATCTGACAAAAGAAACTAAGGGTGACTTCTTTCCCTTCTATAAGGGGAATAACATGATGATAAATGTTCTACACTTGCTATCCAAAGGGAAGGTTTGGGGGAGGGTGATCCTACACCTAGATGGAGAAAGAAGGTATCCTAAGGTCTCTTTTTCAAAATCTATTGGAAGATACTGAGGCAGGCAACTAGCCAAAGATCACAAAGCTCAATAACTAGCAGAACCAGGACTGGAAGCAGAATTTTTGTTCTGAGCCCACTGCTCTTTATACCAACCAAAAGTACTCATCATGAGGAGAGGGCAGGCTGAGTTTTCTCATGGAATGAGTTGAGCCTGTCCGTGAACGTCTTGAGGTGCAAAGCATACTTGGCTGGTGGAGAAAAAAGAATTATCAAGGAAATAGCCTTCCTAAATTACGGCTTAGACTCTAATAATTTAGCATGTAATAATTATGATAGAGAAAGAAATTCTGGAGAAACAATTTCCAAGTTCCCCTACAAAGAACTGTATAATTGTATTGTTTCCTCCATTTGAAGACATCCAGAAATGTGCCTTCTCAGTTTGGAAGTGCCCACATGACCTGGTGAGCTGTCCACTTCTGTCTGTGGCCCTCCCACCTATGTTGTTCCCATCGAACTCTGAAGTTTCCCCATGAAAGACGGAATCAAAGCAAGTTATGAAGCTAGGCAGAGGGAACCTTTAGAATCGAGGAAGTAGGAAAGAAGGCGATTTATTACAGCATTTATATGGAATATTTTTAGGGTGTTGTACAGTTAGCTTCAGTTTCAATCTGAATCTTTTTACATAGGGACATAGGGACGTGCACGCATAGACGCTCAAATGCTTCACAGGGGGAAGTATTCAGTCTCTGTCACAGAACTCTTGAAGAAACTTAGTTTCCATATTGCAGCTTTACAAGTTCCCCACTGTGTTTCGAAAATTAGTTTTAATAGGGAAACTTCAGCCTGGATGCAGTTCCTGAAGATCTGTTCCATAGAACAACAAGGAAAGTGTCTACGGAAGGACATTTAAGGGAACCGGCTTCTGTTTCCACAGTCCCTTCATCGGGGCTTGGTTTTCAAGTGCATCATTTTGCACAGGCTCCTCCGCAAAGCCAGCATTGAGCCTTGAGACCCGCAGAGGACCAGACAGGTGAAGCAACGTGACAACGTGCCCGCCCCGCGGAGAGCTCTGCAGACACAAGTGGGCGCGATCAAGGATCCATTTCTGAGCACCGTGTGTGGGACGCCCACGCGTTTAAACACCGGTAACCCACCCCGCGCTCCTTGAATCGCACCTCCAGCTCCGCTAGGTGGGGGAACCGAAGCCGAGGGGATCCGCTCCGGGCTCTTCAAGGAGCTCCCGGATCGGAGAGAGAGACGCAGTCTTGGGTTGCCTAGCGATAAATCGCCCCGCGGAATCACTGTCAGGGAGGCCGGATTCCCCCTTCCCGTGCCTTCCCCTCCCGACTTCCCCCGCCCCCACCGGGGTTCAAAGTACAGCCGCCCCGGACGCCGGAGCCAGCACTGGACACCGGCGCTGTCACGCGCGCCCGCACGTGTGGGGCACACGCTGCGCGGCACGTGAGAGGGGGCGGGGCGAGGGCGAGGAGGTGCCGGCTGCGGCCTACCGCGCGTGCGCGCGGGCCCCCGCGCCGGGCTGGCGCGGGCGTAGAGGAAGCGGGGGTGGGGGCGCCCAGGGCCGGGCGGCCGGGTGGGCCGAGGACGCGCCCGCCGGACAGCTGCGCCACACCCTGTCCTGCTGCGTCTCAGCGGGCCGGCCCCGGATAGTCTTTCCTCCCGAATTAAAGCTGGCTCCGCCTGGGGACTCGGCGAACCCGCCTGACACAGCAGTTTCTGAGCAGCCCCGCGGGGCGCGGGCTAGAGGAAGGGCCACCGCCGCCCGGGTCGAGCCTCGGGGCGGGAACTGCTTCCAGCCTGGGCCCGCCCCGCTGCGGGCAGGGACCGGGCGGGCGGGGCGTGCCAGGCCGTGAGGCACCCGCGGCTCCGGGCGGCGGGCCAGCGCGGCCCGACGAGGTCCCGGCTGCCGGCGGGAGGGGCCGCGCTGCGGGTGGAAGCGGGGAGGCTGCCCAGGAGCAGCGGTCCGAGCAGGAAAGGTTGAGGTTCCGGCGCGTGGAGGCATCTTTCCTTGGTCTTAGTGTTGGAAGCTGAATTCTCACGAATTATGCTCTAGGGGACTTGACTTAACTGTGATGCAACATATTGGTATTTACTGTGCAAGATGTAAAAAATTATTTTATGGCACGAATGGATTCTGCATGGTGCAGTAACGTGAAAATAGTTAATGGAGTCGGGCTGAGGGATTTTTAAAGTAATATTTTCAAAAAATATTTGCAACCCACCCCTTCTCTTGGCAAAAAGGGGGAAAAAAAAAAAGTCGTCTTAGAGTAACTTTTTGAAGTGATCACATTTTTTTGGTGACATTTCTGGAACATGTATGTTTAGGGAGCATCTAAAATAAGTGGATGGAATTTGGAGTTCAAGATGCCCTTTATGTAACTGAGTCTACCCAGCCCGTGTTACAAAAGTAGGGAAACACCGCAACCTCCTGCCCATACGGTCTTGATCATGCGATGGAAAGTGACCTCCCACGTTGCCAGGAATATTTACACAGGTCAGGTGCCAAAATTTGCTAACATAGAGTGGTTGTAAACTCTTAAGGGTACAGTGAGTGCCACCCCAGGGAGACTGCTTATAAGTTATCAGACATTAACAGAACAATACAATTCCTTGTTGTTATTTTGTTTGCCTTGTAATGATATGTATGATACTGTCCTAAAATGGAGTTTGAATAACACTCCCTTACGCCCCTAATGTTAGGCTGTTTGTATGAGGCAGCTTAGCTATTAATAATATTCTGAAAGTGGGAAAAGCAAAGATAGACTTCAGACATTCACTCAACAAATATATATTGAGTTCTTACTATGTGCCAAGCATTGGAGATACATCAGTGACCCCGAGAGACAATGTCATTACCCATCAGGTGCTTAAAACTTGTAATTACACCTCACCAAGCATCTGCCAACCAGTTATTTATGTCAACTAGTGATCATATTCCTCTGCACTGGATTTTTTCAATGGGTGTATATGAAGAATGCCAGGTGAAAGGGCTGAATCTCCAGTTCCATCAGTTGCCACAGTCTCTTTTTTTTTTTTTTCCCTTCTCCCTTTCCCTCCCTTTCTTTGGAGCCAGCTAGCCTCCCTGCTGGCCTTCTAAGAGGAGAGGCTGATCCTTTCCCAGAATAGTTGTACTTGCTCCCCCAGCTGTCTGCAACACTCAACCCCCAAATGTCTGAATAGCTGATTCCACACCCCAACAAGCCCCAACCCTTATTTTAGATCTCTGCTCAAAAGCCACCTCTTCAAAGAAGCCCTCCCTGAGCAGCCCATAGGCAATATATGAAATAGCTCCCATGACATCATTATTTTTACTTGATTTTGTTTTTCTTCCTAGCAGGTGTCACTGACCTTGTGTATATTAATGCATAGGTACACACATGCACATATAAATAAATAATTTGTTTATTGCATATATCTCTCACTAGGATGAACAGAGACTTTGTTTTGCGCATTGTTGCTTGTCCAATGCTAAGGATGGTACCTGGCAATAAATAGATGAAAGTATATCAATTATCAATAAATACTTGCTGGATGAATAAGTGAATATCTGGCAAGCACTTCAGCTTGGTTGCCTCACCAAAGACAACAGCACATAACCTCTCAAAGCCTCCCTTCCATATTATAAACCTATTTCCTCAACATGAAGCATTGGTATGTTCTAGACACTACGTGACAGAGATGTCAACAGTGGTAAGGAGTCAAAGGCAGTTAACATCCTATGTACACTATACCTGATCTGAAAACTGAATGAATTTTATTGTCACTGTAAAGTTATAGATAGGACCCTTAAGCATTCATAGAGGTCCTCTAACAGTCCAAATGATTACAACTTATGTTAAAAATATTGTTCACTTAACTGCAGTGTCTTCTTTGAAATTTAAAATTAAAGAAGATTCTAGTCATTCCCCATCCCTTGAGTCAGAAAGAACAAGCTGCAGTAGTAACCTTGTAGAACAAATGAGTTTTCAAAACAGGTTGAAACTCAGTTGCAAGATGGTCCCTCAAGCTGTGTAGAACTGAGTGGGACCCTCTTAACGTGACCCATAATGTAATGCACAACACACGTAACTAAGGCTCAATGATGACAGATGAGTCAGCCTTTGGCTCTGCTAAGTGTGTTAAACTTTGCCCTTAGTCAATGATTTTCTTCAAGGTAAGAACCAGTATCTATCAGTGTATCTATCCTCAGTACACAGCACAATGCCTGGTACACAGTAAGCACGCAATCATCAGTGTTGAAATCCAAACTCTCTTCATTCCCGTAGCCATTGTCGTCGTTCCCAGCTGTATCATCTCTCACCTGAATTATTGTAATAACCTGTTAACTAGTCTTTGTTCAGTCTTTCTCTTGCCATGCATTGGCCACACTGCTGGTACAATTAGCTTTCAAAACCGCAGCAGTGTATGAAAGAATAGAGGCTGCCCATTACATGAAGAAGGCCACAAGGCTTAAACAAAGGGTGTCAAACTCATTTCCACTGGGGGCCTCATCAGCCTCGCAGTTGCCTTCAAAGGGGCCGAATGTCATTTAAGACTGTGTAAATGTAACTACTCCTTAACAGTGAAGCGAGCTGGGTAGAAACAAGGTGCTGGGTTGATTAAAACAAGGTGGAGAGCCGGATTCAGCCCATGGGCCTTGTATTTGCCACCTGTGGCTTAAACCTTCCCTCTGGTGTCACCCTCTTTCTACGTTCTCCCTTGTCCTGTATCACCGGACCAGAAGATGGGCATCTAATACCCTAGTTGCACCCAACTGCCACAGTTTCCTGAAGATAATTTGCACTCTCAAATGATTGTCTTCTGGTAGAATCACTCCATTTGGAGGCCTCCTACTCAACTACTAAACTCAGCTCAAATTACTTCTACTCCGTAAAAACTTCCAAGACTCCCTCAGTCAAAACTTAATCTCACCTACTTCTTTGCTTTGTGTTCTGTTAGACCCTCCCTCCTGTAAATCTCCACTCAGGTGTTTAAAATCTTGTTCCACAAATATTCATGTGCGAGAAGTGATGTGTGTCCTTATTTTTCTCTCATTAAGTCTAACTTCAAGCTGCCTGCCCAAGGGCTGGTGGAAAATATCTCAATCACTGTAGACTTTAAGATTTCACAAGGACCTGGGATGCCAGGAGAGGGAGGAAAGGACCCCTTCATTCTTAGATTGTCCCAGGTAACTGTCAGTGTCCAAGCCTGCTGCTTGCTGTCCTCCTTCCTCTTCTGCTTTCTGGGTAGGAGTCTTGCTGAGGCTGGAAGATCCAGGCCTTGGGAACCTTGGGTCCCTATTCTCCTCTGGACCATTGCCATACCCAAGGAACTGCAGACCTGTGTATGATGAACCACTGACTTATTGCCTCTCTATTCTTTTCTCCTAATGTAATCTCCACCTTTAGAGAGGGTTACAGGGCCCAAGCAGTTAACCAAAATGAATGATTTTGGCTAAGTGTGAGATTAAAGAGAATGGTAAGGACCACAGTGAACTGGAGGTTGTGCCTCCTTCAAAGGGACAGGCATTACTCCTCTCCATGTGATTGCAGCAGGTAGAAATGTAGTATTACCAGCTGACCTGGTTTTTCCAGGAGAGGCTGAAATCTGGATTCTAATGTGAAATCTGCTTTCAAAATCTTGGCAAATACTCTTTTTTTTAAAGCTTCAAAATACTATATCCTACAAATGAAGCATATCTGTCAGTCAGCTTGGGGAAGGTCACTTTGAGACTTCTACTTTAAATGTGGAGAAAAGAAAGGCCTGGCAGGAGGTTTCCTTCATTCATTTCACCCAAAACTCCACCCATGCATGTAGGCCTGAAGTCCTTGAAAATGGTTGAAGGGGAATATGCAGTGAGAACAGACACATATTAATGTGTCAACAAACTATCCTGTCACACTAGAACTCTTCACAATGTATCGTAATTAACTGGACACCCAAACACTGCCGCTGCTCCAATTGACACCTCCTGCCTCCTATGGGCCCTCTGCTGTATGTTAGACTGTTTTCTTGTTCTCAGCTCCTTCCCAAGTTTCTTTTATGACTCTTCCCAACCTCTCCCTTCCACTTACCTCAAGACCTCTGCTTGGCTCCAGACTTCTCACTCTCAGGAAAATGCCTTCTTCATCAAGAGATATCAGCCCACCGGGCACAATGTCCTTGACCCTCAGCCCTGCCTACACCCTCATGTCCCTTCCTACTGCTGTAGAGAGAGAAAGGTTGCCCTCCTGCATAGAGCCAACTCTTCTATCTGTGCCATTGATAATATATTAAAACTGTCTATTAAAACTCTGTTCTCCTTTCTGTGCAGTGGGTCTAAATCTCTGTTAAGAAGCCCTGTTGTTCATTCATCACTGTATTCCTGAGGTACTATGCATTGCACAATAAACAGTTATTGAACAAATGCCTTCTTTTATCTGGGGGCTATACCACAATTCTTAATTCTTTTTTTCTAGGGACATGAGACAAGAGTTGACACCTGATGCTTTGTAGGTTTTTGATCTAGAGAGAGTAGTTTCCCCTGCCTCTGAGCATGGGCTAAATTTGGAGGAGATAATCCAGGAGGGAATGTAGCTGGCAGGCTAGGGAGTTTCTCCTGGGTCAGGTTGGTGCCATCCAGCTGTGAGTTTGCCGTATTAATACCTCCTATCTGTGGTCTCCGGTTACTACTGGTGAGGCTGCCCTTTGGCACTTTCTGAGGGGAGCCAGAGGGAAGCCTCTACAGCCGAGGTGTCACATTGCTCTCTGTCCCTTCAGGTTCTACCCACAGACGTCAGCAGATAGTCTCTTGGAAAAAAATATATAAATGCCAAGCCCTTGTACTCCTTATATGTTTCAAGAAATTTTTCTCTTTTCTTTGTTCAAACTTTTAAACTTTCAATATTTTATGATATTTTTAATCTAAAGTACCTAATTATATTTATTGTTAATCCTATTCTCATGTTTTAATTAAGTATCTCATATTATATTACATATCTTATAACCTGGTTGGCTTTCAACAGTTACTTCATTTAAATTTCATCTATTAAAATGATTTCATAACTCATTTATTTATTTATATTTTAAAGATTTTATTTATTATTTTTTAGAGGGAAGAGAAGAGAGGGAGGCAGAGAGGGAGAGAGACATCAATGTAAGTTTGCCTTTCACCTGCCTCCAGCTATGGACCTGGCTTGCAACCTGGTTACGTGCCCAGGCTAGGAATAGAACCAGAGACCTTTGGGTTTGCAGGCTGGTGTCTTCCCACTGAGCCACCAGCCAGGTCACTTTGATTTTAACAAGTTATCTTAACCTTCTGATTTTCTTTTATTTTCTTGCTCTAATCTTTATTCAGCTTATTTTATAGCCAAAGTTTTATGAGTTTTTATCATTCTCTCAGTTTAAAAGTTTGCCTTACTGTTACTTAAGATTTTCTTATTGCTCAGTTTTTAGTTTTTAATTGGTTTCAAGTCTTCCAGAGTTCTTTAGCATTACATTTTTCTTTTTATTCTCTCTTCCCTTCTTTTTGGCACTATAACTTTTCCACTTTTTCTCTTGCTTAATAGCTATTTGTCAATGGATCTAGTTCAAATACTGACTTTTAAGAAGCACATTGAAATTAGGAGAACTTCCCTGTCCTTGCCCTCCTTTCTGCCAACTATCACTGTAAGGACATTGGTTTTTTTGCAGTAATGTTGATTTTGGCACAGCATTCTATACAATCTTTATTTTCATACTATTTCAAAATCTATAGTTTCTAATTGTTTTAATTAATTTATTTGGCTGCAAGAAACAGATTCATTTCAATTAGCAAAAGTGATGGACATTTTATTGTAAGAATGAATGTGCAAAAGAGGGAACAAATCTCAGGCACTGTGTGGGGCATGCATCCTGCCAATCTTGTAGGTAGTCCTCAAGAAGCGCTGAAACTGTTGTGGATTTGGGCCCTACAAGCACTAGAATAAATTTTTTTTAACCCCCACCCCAACAAAAATCAGCTAAAACAAACAAACAAACCCAGAAGCAGTCCCAATATCAATGTGGGACTCTTCATTCTACACTTTGTTAATACATGTAGCCTCACTAAGTATGAATTTCAAAGATAAGAAGAGAAATCATATGGACACCCAGGAAGAAGAATCAAGCCATCCAACAGGAGGGAAAAAAAGATCAAAGTGAGGTAGCTCCAGATTCCTCCATTGCACTTTTCACTTCAGAAGGTAGAGGAGTAAGGTTTACGAGTGTGGTCTATGAACCAGCAGCACCGGCATCACTGGCGAGCTCATTAGAAGCACAGACTCTCAGTTGCCATTCCATACCTATTAAATCAAACTCTGTGCTTAACCAGCTTTTCCGATGATTCTTATGCACATTGAAGTTCTAGAGGGGAAAAAAGTGGTGCAATTTTTAAAAACTTACCCAAGGAGTCTCTAGTATAAAAACAACAAATTAACATTCTCAAATCAGAAATTACTAAAGCAGTGATTCGCAATTGGGCTGCTTGCAACTTCCTTTTTTTCTCTTTTTTTTTTGTTTTTTGTTTGTTTGTTTGTTTGTTTTTTCTTAAGAGAGGCTGTTTATGTAGTTTTCCTTGAGACTAGAAATATTTGTTTTCAAACTAGAACCACTTCAGGAATTCTTACACTGTAATACTGTTTTATGGGTTAGACCCTCAGAGAACTTGACCGAGTTGGTCCAGGATGCGTTGTAATGACCCAGGAAACTTCTCAATAACTATAAGCTGCCAAGGTCACTACAATATGCAACCAAGGTCCATATTGGAAACAAGGGAAACAAAATCTATGAACCCTTTTTGAAAAAGTAACTGAAAGATACATACCAGGCAACAAAGAAATGAATCAAAATAAAGAGCCCAAGAAGCTGTGGTGGGAGAGATAATTGTTGCATTAATTTAAAAACAAACTACAACTAAAAAAAAAAAACAACTTGGAATTTTGGTTAAAGAACATAATGATGGAGCTCCAGAAGGCTATTATGCTATTGTCTGCCCTCTGTGTTTCTATGAATGTTTGGTGCTCTCTCTCACAAAACCCATTATTTTCCATGTTTTCATGTCATTAGTTCTCAGAGGTTCACACAGTGTTGTTATTGCACGTCCCTGCTTTTGCCCTCTTCACCACTGGCAGGCTTTTCCTCAGGTGGGAGACTTAACAATGAAAATGGTGACTTACCTGGTCATTCTGCTCTGAGACTGAGTTTCTCAAAGGGAGTGGGAAATACAGGTTAGGAGAAGACTAGGAAAACCTTGTGATATTGCACTGGAATTAAAGGTATCACCATGAACTCATGATTATATGGATATACACTGCACTGCTCATGCCTCTCTGGGGCCTGCCTTCCACTCTCCTCTCCCTTGGATCTCTTCCTCCTCAGCTGAGAGGGACTGCCAGCTCTGTCTTGTTCCAGACTGCTTCACCGTGGTCAGGAAATTTTCCCCTGGGCAAGAGCCAGGACTGTCACGAGGCTCACCTCTTCTGTTTCCTTGGCTTCAGGATGGATCGCCGTCTTTCACTGCCTCCTCTGCCCCGTGTTGCTCATTCTCCAATGCCTGAAACACTTGCTTTAGACAGGTTGTCTAGTTTAATGGGCTACTACCAGCTACCCCGTCACAGACAAAAACAGAAATGCTGCTTTTGTTATTCCTTACTTACTAATTTATCTGTCATTGATCTGGTTTAAAAAAAAAAAACTATATATTAGATAATAGTATTATATTGTTAAATTATTGAAATTGATCCTTATATTGTGATTACGAAAGAACTTCTTTTCTTAGCTGATATACGCTGAAGTACTTGGGATAGAGTTAGGGTGCTTATAACTCACCCTCAAATGGTTCAGTCACAGCAATAATATGTCCCTGACTGGTGTGGCTTATTGGGTTGGGTGACGTCCCACAGAGCAAAAGGTCACTAGTTTGACTCCCAGTCTTGGCACATGCCCAGGTTGGGGGCCAGTCTCCCAGCTGGGGGCATGTGAGAGGCAGCCCATTATGTTTTCTCTTGCACATTAATGTTTCTCTCCCTTTCTCCCTCCCTTATCCTCTCTCTAAAAATGAATAAATAAAGTCTAAAAAATAAAGCACTAGTATGAATCACAATAATATGTAGCTGTGTAGAAGAAACATGAGAGTGATAAAGGATATATGAAAAATGCTATCAGTGGCAAATCTAGATGAAATATAAATGGGAATTCATCACACTCTTTTTAGTAACTCTTTTAGAAGTTTGAAACATTTTCAAAATAAATAGTAAACATAACACCCCCTTGAATGTGAGTTGGACATCGTGACTCACATCCAAAGTTGGAGTATGAAAAGAAAAAAAATAGTAACTTCACACTGAAGAAACCTAGCAACGCCCCCCATCCAGCCCCCAACCCCCTTTAACAGAGTAAACAAGGTTAACTCCACGAGTGACAAGTCATGTGGTCATCATGTAACAGCCTCTAACGGGTAATAAACAGATTTTGCGACACAAAATCTACTACCCAAATTAAGAACTAATAGATATTCTTAAATACACCTTTCCTTAAATACCCTTTCAAATTGCATAAACATTAGACATTTTATTTTATGTCTACCTAGTTTCAGTAACATTTATCTCTAGAGAAATGAGGATGATATGTTAATTTAAATTTTATTATAGTTTTATAGTCCTGATAAATTTATGACATTTGTATAATACAGAGCTTTATGCTTTTTTAAAATTGTGCAGTCCTGTTTTAATGCAACACCAACTGAATAAATACCATTTATAATATTTGAATGGCATTTATGGCATCTTTATTTAAAATGTATTGCCTATTTATGTTTGTATGTATGCACATATATATACCATGCCATTAAGAAAGGAAGAATTAGTTTAAATATATATGTATATATTTGCCTTCTCTAAAATCATTTTTTGCCAGTTCGAACTCAATATTAGGAGTGTGGACTTTAGAGATTTGACGACCTTGGGTTTCTCTGTTGGGTTTAGCAGGAGTGCCTTCACCATTGAGGACTGCGAGCATTGGCTCATATGTATGCACTAGATTTGAAGCAAATTTTGTCCCAGAATAGAAGTCACCAAGGAGCTTCTGCTGGCCTGGCACACAAAAACTATTAGTTATTATGTTATTGTTAGTCCATTACTCTTAGGTCTTGGTGGCTCTTAGGCAAAGTGCCAACTCCAACCAGGTGTGCCGGAGATCAAAGGTCCCAGACACGTAACATGGTTGTCTCACTCACCAATTGTTGGGATCAAGGAACTTTTCACTGGAGCATGGGAAAGGTACTGACACATCTAGTACCTTAAGGTATGTGTTGCCTCGGGTTTTGGGCAAACTCTGATCAGTGGGTAGATACTCCTGAGTTGTTTTTTCAAACAGTTAGTTGTCATAATTTCTAATATGTTAAATGACCTTCCTCAAAGATGCCCATGTCCTAATTGTCCCAATCCCGGATCCTATAAGTATGTTACCCTGCACAGCAGAAGAAAATTGGAAGATGTGCAATGAGGAGATTACCCTGATTTTCCAGGCATGCCCCGTCTAATCCTGCAAATCTTTAGAAGGGAAGGGCCTTTCCTGGTTTGGTGAGAGAGAAAAGAAAGAAGGAGGGAAGCCTTCAATTGGGAAATGGACTCAACATGTCATTTCTGGATTAAAGACAGAACAGGAAGCACCTAGAAGCCAGGAATGACCCTCAGCTGAAAGCCAGTAAGGAAACAGGTACCTCAGGCCTACAACCACAACTATTTAAATTCTCCCAGTAACCCAAATCGATCTTTCCCTAGAACCTTCAGAAAGCACACAGACGGCCAACACTTTGATTTTAGTTTAGTGCTGCTCAGACCAAATTTCTGACCTACAGAACTGTAAGGACATGAATTTGTGTTGTCAGTGCAAATTACCACTGCATGGGTGGTACTTGGTTGTAGCAGCAGAAGAAAACTAATATAGCAGGCTTCATCGGGAAAGTGAGATTTCAGCGAAGGCTCGAAGGAGGTGAGAAAGGGAACCATGAGGAAATCTAGGGGAAGAACATGCCAAGCACAGAGAACAGCAAGTGCAAATGCCCTGATTTAGGAGCATGTGCACAATGTTCAAGAAAGGGCAAGGAGGCCAGAATGCCTAGTATAGAGTGAGCAAGGAAGAGACTAACAGGATATGACATCAGATCAGGAGGGCTTGCCTTCTCTGTTGTGAAATCAGAATGGCCGCACTTCCTACCTAAACTTGGAGAAGGGTAACACCTGGACCTTCTCCTGAGGAAGTAGGCACTCAGGCCCCTGTCCACCACTACCCAATTTCATCCAGCCAGGTGAGTTTGGGGCAATTCACTGGCTGCTTTACCTGTTGGCAAAAGCTCACTCTTGTATACATACATATAGTTGACCTGGCTAGAGACAGGTTCCTGAATTTCAAGGAGCTGGTTATCGGGCCTGAGGAGTGGGCTTGCCACAGTTTGGGTCGCTTTGAGGGTTAGTGTGGCTCTATTCCTTTATGTTCAGTAAACTCTGTGACACCTGACTATGCAGACTAGGATTCCTGTCCTAGAAAGTTGGTTGAGATAGGAACCCTCACAGGATTTAGCATCAGCCCTCAAAACATCTAGAATTTTTAATAATCGACACCGTCCTCACATTTGTGGCTGCAGTTATTTTATCTTTCTGGCCATTGAGGAATATGTATATTTTGGCTGAGGTTAAGGTGAATTGCCGATCTTTACACCTATCAAGCTTCAAAGCACTGCTGTCAAGCACTGAAGGCCATGTTTTAGGAATCTTTTCCCTTCAGTTTTGATCTAGGCTTATCATGAATCTTACATGATTTGTCTTGACATTGACAGTGTCTATCCAAGGCTCATGAAGTTGGTTTGGAGACCATGGCACCCTTTCCTCCTCACAGTGGGAGAATATGGGCTCTCCAGCTCACACAGAGAACCAGAATAAGACAAAATAATGATAATAATAATAATATCTCCTAAATTCTATTTTTGATTTCCCCCCACATTTCTCCAGTTAAGATACTTTTGATAGTTACATTTATTATTTTGCTCATAGAACTATATTGATTATATTGATGTCAAGGGTGGGTTATTGGGCCCTGGCTGGTGGCTCAGTGGATAAGGCGATGGACGGGGAACCCAAAGGTCACTGGTTCAATTCCCCAGTCAGGGCACATAACCAGGTTGTAAGCCAGGTCTGTAGATGGAGGCAGGTGAAAGGCAACCATACATTGAAGTCTCTCTCCCTCTCTGCCTCTCTCCCTTCCCCTCTTTCTAAGAGTAATAAATACAATCTTTTTTTTTTTCTAAAGGGTAGGTTATTGGATTTTGGTCAATTATTAATCCAGGCAAGCCCAGTACCCTAGCACCATGCCTATCATTCAGTAAATAATTTTAAAATATTAATTAGCTCATCCATTCACTCAAAATGACTCTTCTAAATTTTTAATGTCTCCAGTATTGGATATAGGTAAAATTTGTTGGTACTGACTATTACTAATGTAGTTGAGAGAAGCATTGCATTACTTTTTATATCAGGGGTTGAAAATATTTTTGCAGAAGTCATCTCATAAGAATAATATAATCTACATTTATTATAAATTGACAATAAATTAACTAGAGAAAGTTAAATGATGAGACATTTTATCATGTTTTATAACTGAAAAAATAGTGTTCTAGGTGAATAAAGTCAGTACCCTCTAAGGTGAAAATTGAGGTAATAAATGTGCAAGATGACTGATTGATCTCAGTAGTTCTCTTCTTTTTTCAGTTACTGAGGCCTTTGTATGGTTACAGACATTATCAAGTTCATGGAGCTTCCTTGGGAAGCCTGCCAGTGTTAGGAGACTAGTCAGCACAGCATCTCAAGAGCAGCTCAGTGGCATAAACTTTGACAGAGATCTATATAGGTTATTTCCTTTCTTATAGTGAACTTCTATCAGTTTCGAGTATCCTCGTATCAACTCAGCTACCCTTTTTTCACCAGACCCTAATAAGCAACAGGTAATTAGATAAAAGTAAGGGAGTATGTCTGAAAGTGGCATTTCCCCACAAATTTAGAGATGTTTGTCTTCTGGGGAGCAGGAAGGTTTTTATCTTGATCTTCTGGGTCTTGGCATCTTGGACAGTATTTGCTTACTAACCCTGAGGGTGTGTGTGGGGGGTGTTCCATATGAAGTTGGCAATCTTGACTTGTTACTTTAAGGATATTGCTTCAATCCAAAAGTGCTCTCTTCAATATTCATCTTCAACTGAGAAGACACTTCCAGATTATATAAATCCTACATATCATCTAGTGAAAGGCAATATATCTAGAATGGACTAATGCAGCAACTGGGGTGCAAGTTATCATCAGATCATTCTATTCATGTAAAAGCACTTTCTGGGCAGACAAAGCAAAGACAAAAATGTGTTAAGGTCCTGACCTCAGAACATTTTCCTTTTAGAGTGGGGACTCAGCATAGTTCACTCCATTATGTTTGAGCATTCCTATTGTAAATTTTACTTCAATTTAAAAGACCTGGGGTGCAAGTCCTGGATCTACTACCTAATTGTGTGAACTTGAGAAAACCAGTTATAGATCTTTCACCTGTTTTCTTATCTATGTAATGGAGATGACGATGATGTAAGGTCCATGAGTGTTTGGAGCTTCAGGAACATTAAAATGCTAAACAAAAGTTGGTTGTAATCGGTTCCTAGGAAGACATTTAGTATAAAGGGCACAGAGCCTGAAGTGAGAGACAGCTTTGCGACCTTAAGTATTACTTTTCTAAATCTGTTTCCTTGCCTACAAAAGGGATGATTTAATGAGATAGAATAGTTATAAGAATTAGACGATGTAATCTAAAATCTCTTTGTATTTGCATTCTTTCTGGGCAAGTTTGGTGGTTATGCAATGCTCTGGAAAGACTAGCAGGAGAAAAGACAGTTGCAACTCTTATTAGGGATAGCGGGCCTGCATCGGCCAGCTGCATTAGATCCCTTATGTGGCCGCAGAACCCTGCCAGGTTCTAGAGCCTCTTTTCATAGTGTATTTTACAGGGATGGCTCCTGGGAAATGCAGAGGCTCTGTTCTTCCTGCTCGCCCAGAATGCAATCAACCTTTAGTCGTCTGATAGGTTGTAAAACTAGTTTTCTTGATATCTTGCCACCTAATCCATTCTCACGTGAGCTTTTTTTCTAGGTCAGAGGATCATGAGTTCTTGGGTTCACTGTGGTTAAGAGCTAATAGCCATCTATTAGGGAGTTGCTTCACCAATGGAGTAATTCAGAATTACTTTAGTCTGGTGCTGGGTAACCAACCCCAGTATCTAAAATTCACATAGCTCTCCCATTTTTCTAACTTAAACAATGAAATATAGCTTAGTCAGGAACAACCTAGGATTCCCAGGTTGTCGAACACTCTTAATTACATTGGGACTGGTTGATATCTCTCATATCTAGAGTCTGAAGGGCTAAGCAAGTCATGTGACTGTCTAGTCAGGTCAGGACAGCTGGCTGGTTACGTGACTGTTCCTCTGAACAATCTTTGTGTTTTCAGTGTAGAAAGGAGATATGATAACTCGGATTTGCTATCCTTGTATTCTTAATGTGGAGGCTGGGCACTATGCTAAGCATGTAACATGAACGAATTCATTTGATTTATGAGGTTGGTGATTCCATATAAGGAAACCCAGGCACTGAGAGTTTAAGCAATTTGTTCCTGAGTCACACAGCCACCGTTCCCTAGGCTGTTTTGCCTTATGCTATTCTGTACTTTATTTTAGAACCCAGCTAGAGGAAAGAAAAAGCATTCCAGAATAACATTTAATTTGTTTCTAGCAATTACAGAGGACTATTTTTTATTAATAAATGTACGATATAGAATTTGGTTTCAACAGCCATACACAATAAGTTTAAAAATGACTAATTTTAGTAATGTAATTCCTATTCTTAAAAAATGTGTATTTGTGTCAAAATAATGACAGTCTCCCTACTTTATTTAATATATCTTAAAATTTTACTTAATAATTGCTTTATTCCCCCTAATGTGACTTTTTAAAGTTTTGGCTTTTTTTTTTTTTTTTTTTCTTTGTTTAGCTCCTCTGATTTGCCTTATTGGGACTTAGCCTGCTGAATACAGATAGACTACAAATAAATGCTTCCAAAATATCCAGTTGAAAATTTCACCTAGTTAATTGTTTTATCACCTATTGTAATAGCTTTATGAAATCCATGTTTATAATTTTAAAAATTTTAAATTTTATTCATTATTTTTAGAGAGAAGGGCAGGGAGGGAGGAAGAAAGAGAGAGAAATGTCGCTGTATGGCTCAGGACCTGACTGGAGACCTGGCTTGCAACCTGGTTATGTGCCCTGGCCTGGAATCCAACGAGCAACCTTTGGGTCTGCAGGCCTGTGCCTATCCACTGAGCCACCAGCCAGGGCTCAAATTCATGTTAACTTGTTTGTTTCCAGAAAGAGATTTTCTTTAGGTTAGCAATGATTTTTGTACTATTTGAATACTATGTAACAGCAAAATGCCTTACACCTCGTAAGTACTTTGTAACCTTCAATGAATAAATTAATGTACTTTTGACAATCTTATATTTATATGCATATCACATAAAAATGCCCAACTTACAACTTGCCAAGGAATCTATTTAAAAAGTTATTAATCAGAATAACATTTTCTTCATGGGCTAGCAACTAACCATTCCTTGTTGCTGACCATTGCCTTCTGTGAAGGTGGCAGGTGTTGAAGGTTGGGGAGATAGGGAGGAATGGTGAGGTGTCACACTTGGAAGAGGAGTCCTAAAACTTCAGGTCTCAAATCCTAAGCCCCCTTATTAAAAAAATATTTTGCTATGCTTCATCACTACCCTGAAATGAAACCCATAAAAACATATTCTATACTGTACATTTTTTAAAACATGTGTAATGTCTTCACGATATGAATGAGAAATAAAAAGAAAGAAATAGATATTTAAGTATGGAAATGCACAGGTATAGCTATACCGTAAAACCCAATGTGGTGGTCAGGTGCTTATCTTCATAATGAGTATGTTAGAATTTAAGAGATGCAGGAATATCTTCAAGTTGATTCATCCTTCTATATTCGACATTTTAAACAAGGACAAATACGTCTACAAAAACATACACCTATAAACACCATGCATCGAGAGCTATAATAAACAGAATGTTGACAAAATGTTCTAATAGTGACTCCGTTCTACACCCAAGATGCAGTTAGAGATTCAGTCTTCATAAATGGTTAACAATTCTTATTGAGAAAGTTCTGAAATGAAATACAGCCTTCCTTTGACTTCATAGTAGCCCTATGTCTGGGACACTGAATTTTATTACAAACAAACAAATTAATCTGTGCTTATATGGAAATTAGACTTAGTTTCTAGGATCCAAAAATTACACAAAAGTTTTTCACCTGTAAACGTAGGCAGGGCATTAAAGGTTGTGAGAGGCATGTGGTGATACCTTTTCATTGTTTGGGGCTGTCCTATGCACTATAAGAGGTGTGACATCCCTGGCTGGCAACGATGTTAAGTGAAAGTAGAGCTCCGGTCACTAGGGCCACGGGAAACACCCCAGCCCTTCTCCAAGCCCCCTGTCCGTAGAACAGCCTCTGTAGAGATGCTGTTTGTGATAAGCTGAGATAAAAGGACCTTTTTACTTTCTTACCAGAGAGTCTGGAATTCACAACCGTGGTCTCCTAGGATATTGTTTACAGAACTTTCAATTCACTTTCTATAAAATTTTTATTTGGAAAATCTTATTGGAAGAATTGGATGAGATACTGCAAGTTCTGAGCCAACTTGTCTGCAAGGCAATGTTATGTCTCACCTTCAGGTTGACCGAATAACTTTCATACCTTGGCAAATATAGTCACCCTTGACAGTCATTTCCTTTAAAATGTGGACTTCCAGATTCCTGCTTCTGTTTAGGACATTCTGACCCTTTAGCAGTTCAAGTCAAGGTGAGTGACTGAGTGTGCATTCTGTAACGTTTAGTTAACTAGTTCCTTGACTTGGCAGGTTCCCTCTGAAACCTGCACGCTGAATTGTCACTGCTTTGTGGCCTCAGTGAGATGAGTTGTTCCTTTTGATCAAATCCATAGTCAATAAAAATGACCCATCACTGCTAGGCTGTCCTGAGAAACTAAGTTTAAAATGATCTTTTAAGTGATGCCATTTTGTCACTTTGGAAATTAGTGGGGGTGGAATGAGAGCAGATGAAAGTGTTTACTGCTATTTCTTTTAAGGCAAAGAAAGACCTTAAGTCCTTGGCGTAAAAGTGCCAGCTTCTCTTAAAAACAATGCAGCAAAGCAAATTAATATAAAGATGAACAACAAACTTCTTAGGTAGTGTCCCCGCGCGGTCTCCGGGTCACCAGCAAGCCGTGACCCACATCCCGCCCCTCTAGGGGAGCCCTAGAGGTTTGCGAAGGGTAGCTGCTGCCCCCTAGTGTCGGACTGCCTCCTGCAGATGTCGGGTTAAAAGATCCGGGAGCCCTCGGCCAAATGCACGGGAAATAAACAAAGGTGTTTTGTTTAGGTGATGAAGCTAATTGAGGGCTTTTTAGTTTGCCATTCTCCTAACACAAATAGTTGAAACACTTTCTTGTATCTGCCTGAAGAAACACTGAAATGTTTTCCTTTCGTTGCTTGGAGTTTGACTTCCTCTTCATTTTCTGGTTTTCCCAAGTCAGGGCTGGCTATGAGATTTACAGGGCCAATGCAAAAAAAAAAAAAAAAAGAAAAAAAAGAAAAAAAGAAAAAGAAAAGAAAAAAACAGAAGAAGAAGAAGAAGAAGATAGCGCCATTAAAGGTATTAGAATACCTTTTCTTTTCTTCCAAAATCTCTCTCCTGACTTGTTGTGGTGTTTTTATTTGCTCTTGTGTGGATGTAAAAATTTATAACTTTTCTCCTGCATTCTAAATTCTTCTAAATCAACAGGGACAGACAAACCAGACAAAATGTGACCTTGGGCTGTTGAGGCTTATACGTCATTCTGGACAAAGGAGAAGGGGGAAGGGGTCTGGGATTCATAGGGAAAACAATTTACTGGAAGGAGAAAGAGCAAGCATGTGATCAACAAATTCTTGCTGGGACAAGCTTTGCTAGATTTTTTCCTGTCTATTGCATAATGTGCTAATCTACATATGCTAAAGCGAATATGCTAAGGTTCCTTCCCTGAAGCAGGTTTTCTGTCTGAAATCTTTTAGGCCGAAATTGGGAGGGTCAACCTTCTTTCGGAGTCCTTTGTTTCTTATTAAAAGGCTTAAAGTCAATATCCAAAGGGCACATTTCAGAGTGGGCAAAACTTGGGTCCCCTTCACTCTTTAATGTCATCCTAAAGTAAAAGCAAATTAAAAAATTTAAATATTAGCATGAATTTTATTATTGAGACTACACAAGTCATATTTTGCCCTGCATACATGTATACATATTATTCTTTGAAGAACAGTAAATATGCTGAACAACAGTATTTCGATTGCTTTTATTGCACCTCCTGATGGAGGCACATTCAACCAACACCCTCCGACCTGTGGCTTACTAATGAGTAAATGAGAACTGAAAGGTAAGGGGACGATGGGTTAGCCTCTCTGTCCCTTTTCTTCCATGTCAAGATATGCAGCAAAGTGGATGGCTAAGTAAAATGAGTAAGAAAGAACATGATAGGGTTTCTTGGCCGTTGATTTTTCTTAAAACACCATTGCCTTCTATGTGTGTTAGAAACAGGGTATGGTTCGAAAGGAAAGGATAGCCCCTCGCAGCCCCAGTGCCCCCATACTCAATCACAGATGTAACACACTTACCTTGTACACTTGCTCTGAATCTTGTTGAACTCCCTTGCGTGTGGATCCACTGGAACTCTGTGTTCACAGGACACTGTGAAGGCTGTCGGTGGATGGGGAAATAAGAAACAACGGGCATTCATGTTGAGTGTATGTCCCCTGCTCACACACAGTTTCCGTTGTCCCACCAGACTTCACCTCTAAAACACTAGTTCAAAAATAAAATTATTAAGAATTTCATGGTAGTGACTACAGAACATTAAACCCAGCACAGAGCACTTCTGAGTTCAGGGCCTTGTGTGCCTGCAGAGGCTACCCACCCAGGAACCCAGCCCCATGTGATTTGAATCAATTTCACAAAAGATTGACCTGACTCTATTTTGGCTTGTTTGAACTTCCTTCCATTCCAAATGGGTATGTATAAGTCAGGTCTTTGGAATAATGTGGAGGGAATATTTTTAGTGGACAAGCACTGGTCAGCAGTTGCTCCTAGGCAGGGACCGCTGAAATGGGATTGTGTGGCTGGAGCTGTGACTTTGGCCTTGCTCTCAGAGAGCTGTGATTCCTGCTCTGGTTTGTAACCAGAGCCATCAAGTAGAACTGGCAATCATGTGGGAATCAAGCAGGAGTGTTTACTCTATCTAATGGGGCATGCTCCAAAAGACTAGAAGGATATTTGCTGTCAGGAAACCAGATGCAGGGTTTCTGACTCCTCAGCATGAATATGTGATAAGAGGCAAAATCAAGTTCACTTTTAAAACTTTGTACTGTTTAGGAATAGACAAGTGCTAGGGTTTCTTCAGCTTCACCTTTTAAAAGTTGACTAAATATAAGAACGTATGCACAACTATGTTGATAGCGGCACTATTTACGATAGCCAAGTGCTGGAAACAGCCTAAGTGCCCATCAGTGGATGATTGGATCAAAAAACTTTGGTACATTTACACAATGGAATTCTATATAGCAGAAAGAAAGAAGAAACTTGTACCCTTTGCAACAACATGGATGAAACTGGAGAGTATTATGCTTAGTGAAATAAGCCAGTCAGTGAAGGACAAATATCATATGATCTCACTCATTACAGGACAACAATGAGCAAAACTAACAACAAGCAAAACAGAACCAAGTATATGAATACAAGGAATAGGTCTTCAGTGGTCAGGGGGAATGCAGTTGGGGGGAGGGGGGAGGCAGAGGCAAAGAAGGGGAGCAGCTTAGACAAGAACCTAGTATAAAGGAACCATGGACATGGACAACAGGTGGGATTGACTTTGGGGGGAATGGGTGGGTGGGGAGGGGGACAGAGGGGAGCAAAAAGGGGATGGATGTAATACAACAACAATAAAATTTAAAAAAAAGTTGACTAAATATAACTGGTAGCAGAACTGGATTTTAGTTGAAAATTTATGAAATTAATGTATTAAAGATTCAATCAAAATGCATTTGTTCTGTGAGTACCAGGCTTAGAGCACATGCTAAGAGGAAAGGTGGGGAGGGAAAGTTCAGACATAGAAGGCAGAGTTTCTGCCTTTCAGAGCCCATTTGGTTTGAAAATCAGAACAATAACAATCAAATGATAAGGAAGCAGCATAAGATCCAATTTTTAAAAATATTTACTAGTTTGGTAATAAAATTTCATTTATTCAATTTAGAAATAAATCTCTTAAGGACTTAAGTCCGCTTCCTGCCTTCTCAAAGAGTAACTTCAAACTGATTTGATATATATTTTTAAATTTTATTGTTGTTGTATTACATCCATCCCCTTTTTGCTCCCCTCTGTCCCCCTCCCCACCCACCCATTCCCCCCAAAGTCAATCCCACCTGTTGTCCATGTCCATGGTTCCTTTATACTAGGTTCTTGTCTAAGCTGCTCCCCTTCCTTGTGATCTGATATTTTTTGATGGCCAATACTAGTTGACATTTGCCTGTTAGAATTTCAGGGTTCTTTTTCTCCCCTCTTTCTCCTCTTCTGCCCATGTTCTTTTCCTATTTTCTTCCCAAAGTGTAGAGCCCTCAGATGTTCCTTCTCTGAATGATCAGTGCATCTGTTTCTATCAGACTGTCTTCTCTCCATTTCTACATCTGCCACCTCTGATCGGATAGAGGTGGGAGGTACCAGCTAATGAAATTTGTATCCATCACTAGGTCTTCTGTTGGTGAATTCAATTCGTTCAGCTTTGTTATTTTTGAGTTCTTGTGCCCCTATTTTAATTGAGTGTTTTTCCATTGATCTTCTGGCCTTGACCAGAGTCCACCACTATAGCTTCAAAATAGACATGGCTAGACTTGTATTTGGTTTTCCTAAATGGAATATTTGGTGGAGTTTGCTTAATTTCAACTGGATTTCATGATGCAAAGTCCTGCCTCTTAATTATTAAAAACATTATACAATTGAGCTGTAAGTCCAAACAACAGGACTATAAGAGTTAGAATGAATCTTAGAATGATATAGTCCTCATGGACATGGACAACAGGGTGGTGATTTCTGTGGAAAGGAGGATATTAAGAGACTAAATGGTAATAAAAAATACAAGAAAGATTAAATAAAAAATAAAAATGAAAAGAGAAAAAAGAAGACAAAACAAAAAAAGAATCATATAGCCCAATCCCTGCCCCACAGCCCATGCATAAAATATTTGTATTCTACAAAATACAAATATTCTGAAGCAATCATGGGATAATTAAATTTATTTTCCACATACATACAACAAAGACCATGTTTTATGTACCAAAATCCTGTTCCTCTGCCTTATTTTGTAGATTCAGTATGATGTCGTGAAGTCAGTTTAAGAATAGAGCAGGAATAATGAGAAGTATGCATCAGCACATTAACCTCTAAATATACAGGAACATTTTTCTTATCCTTATTTACAAGGTCCAGGGTTTGTCTGTGTGTGTTTATATCACCTAGCAGAATACCTGACACATAGTAGGTGCTCAATAAATGTTTGCATTATTGGATGCTGAAAGATGATTAATTATCATTCCTGGTTAAGTGATTGATGTAAGATTCTAAAAATGCTACAGAGTGAAGAAACATTTAATTATAAATAATGTGGAAAGGGGACAGACAGTGAAAGAAACATTATTTTTTAAATTTAAAAGCATGACCACGATGACTGTTTTATTATTATTTTTTTTTGAAAGGTCTACATGTAAAATTATTGATCTCCAATTAAGAAAATACAGAAAATACAACAGCCATAAATATGACCATAAAAAAGCAAATAAATAAATAAAGGGGGTACAAGTTAGGAAAGAAAAGTGACCTATATGATTTTTAAAAAAGTCATCCATATTCATAGAGAAAGGTGACTCAGGAGTAAGCATAAGCTAAAGAAAGCTGAAAGAAAGCTCAGGCATTATCCTGGCCCACCCTTTAATTTTACAGAAGATAACACTAAAGCCCAGAGGAATGAAATGGTATTTCAAGGCCATTTGAAGAAAAATAGCAGAAAATTAACCTCTAACCTACTTTATTTCCTACAATTGTCCTTTTACTCTTTAAGTCAGCCTGTTCCTAATGTTTTCTCTTCAACACGGAGGATCAAATACAAATATAGCCTTTGAGTAAAGATCCAGAACAAAAGAAAACCAAGAGGGTGATTAACTGTATATGTCGTTTTTTTAAAGGTAAGTTAAAAATCAGAATATTAATATCCACATCAGATAACCACCCCCCATCAAATGTGAAAGTCTCCCGATCACTAGAAATTCTCAGTGTAGGTACAAAGTTTTTAGTAAAATCAGTAACATGAAAACAAGTCTCCACTTTTAAAACAGATGGGAATTTGTGGGCTAATTACAGGTCACATTTACAATGTCACCAGATCAAGCTCGGGTTTTATAAAGATTGAAGGAGAATAACTTCAGGGAGTTCTGGATATAATAGAGCCAGACTAGAGTCCTCCTGCAGAGGGCATCCGATGACCAGGCAGGGATGAGCACACAGCTGTGGAGGTATGATGTGTCACCCTAGAAGGGGAGACCCTTTTCCATCACACTCTGACCAAGGCCTGGGCATCACCACAGCAGCTGGAGAGAAGGGAAGAGGCAGCATTGGGCTTTCACTGAGTGCTCCACATGGTGGAACGTTCCGAGTCCTGCTTCACACATTCTCTGTGCTGCCCGCTGGTATGGAGACAGGCCTTTTCTAAATCAAATAAACGGCCCACAGATGTTGATAAAAGTCTAATGAGAAATCATTTTCTCTGAGCTGGGATAAATAGGACATGTAAGTCAGAGAGGCATTAAAATGTACTTTGAGCCATTCAAACTTTCATTCAGACAAGAATGTTCGCTCTGCTTAAATTAAATTAGAGATGTTAAGCTTCATGGATGTTTAAAAGAAATAATTCAATAAGAGGGAGCTGTGGGCATGGAAGTGAGTGATAGAAGCAGATGTAGCGGATGGAGTGAACATGTTGAGGCCTGTAGCTCTGAGCTAGAGAAAGGAAATTGAGGCAAAGGACATCTGGGCTCTGGAAATGGACCCAGAGTTTGGCATGGGTGGATCAAGGGCTGACCTCTGGTTATGTAACCCAAAAACCTGGGGTGGGGATGGAATTGCTGCATTAGGAATGACAGTATGATCCTGAACTGAATCCACTGGGGAAATCCAAGTACTGTCTATTTCCAACTGGAGTGTTCATGTAATGGAGTCCATGATATAGATGGAGGCAGATGAGAGGTGACTGGTGAGGTCGTGGTTTTGAATAGATCAGTATGGTCCTCCATAGGAGAGTAAGGCCATTGGCCCAAATGCAGACTTCTTCTCAGTAGGTGCCAAGTGCATATTCGTATATTGTTGGGCAAGAAGAGGAAAGTCAAGTGAGAAGGGACCTGGTCCATAGCAACATTTTCTCATCGCTGTGCCTAACTGTCCCTCGCTGAGTCCTCCAGTGCCAGTGTTATTGGCAGGGGACTGAAGTCTAGAGGAGAGGCGAGGAAGCCCCTGGAGTGGAGAATGGGTAGGCTGTGGAGCCAAGTAAGACCAAATCCATGTTTTTGTTATCTCTCTTGCTAGGGACTTGACCTGATTAATGAGTCTTCATCTTATATGCCAGATGAAATTCATTCATTCATCCTTTCCTGCAATTACTATTTATTTAATGCATATTAAATGCCAGGGTCTATGGTAGGTACTGGGAATGGAGGGGTAACAAAACAGACACAGTCCCCGATCTTATGATGTTTACAGTATAGTGATTGTCTGATTAAGTAACCAGACAAATCACGGTCTAATTATGGTAACTGCTGTGACAGGAAGTAAAAAATATTATTAGCATGTAATAGGTGAACCTAATCAGGAGGAAAGGAAGAGAGGATATCAAATAAAGTTTTTTAGTTAATAAATTAGGTGTGAGAATTGGAGACATGGGTGCAGGGTCAAGCTTTAAGAGCCATAGGCAGGCTGACAAACAGACACATGCAATGTGTGGGAATAGGTAAGGCCTAGCCAGAAGGTTCTGTCCAGCCGCACTGCCTAAGGAGACTGGATCCCCACTCTAGGGACAAGTGTCAGGAGTTACTGACCTTTCTTTAATCTGATCAGCTCTCAGTTTTCCCTCTCTTCCCTGGTGGCCCATATTGTGGACTGGGTTCAGTGAAGAACCTGAAGGAGGTTGAACTGGCTGAAAAATTTAAGTGTTGCCATAGTTATGACTTAAGTTCTTAACCTTCATGCTTTTCAGACCTTTCTACATTGACTGCCTTTGTTACACATCATAGAATAGTGGGGTGCTAGAGCATCACCATAAAATAAGGATCATTTTAGATCTTTATTTTACACAGATAGAAACAGAGGTCCCAAGACAGTAAATGCCTTGCCCAATGTCAGGTGTCCATTATGAATCAGAAATGGTGTTAGGACTTGAGTCTCCAGACTGCTTTGTGTTTTCTCTTCTAGCATTTTAGAAAAGTACCTGACAGTGCCAGGAAATGGGGAGTTAAACATAATCTGTTAGAAACCATTTCCAATAAAATCCATCAGGAATGAAGTAACTGTCGATGGAGGGTAATGAAATAGAACAGGCATAAATCTCTCCACATTTCAAGTTAAATAAATATCACGCTGTTTTTTCTCATAATTACACATAACATCAGTCAGTTTTTCCTCACCTTTGGATAGCACAGAAACCCCTGAACCTAAATTACTCAGGGAAAAGGAAGAGGAGGCCAGTTCTCAGGGAGAGGCCCTGCTGAGGGAGAAGCCCTGGGTCAGCAGCTTTCATCTCCCCACCACCACGTGTGCCCACGTGCACTAAGCATGGGTGTCCCAGGCAGCCCTGATACCTCAGAAGCCTGTGCAAATGGGTCTGTAGCCCACGCCTCCCACCCACTCTTTCAGCCTTGGGTGATCCCATCTTCAGATGTTGGGTTCCCCGCCCTGTGCAACCCATGCTCCTCAGGCCCAATCCACTCCACTTATTTCACTGGTCGGTTACCTTTCAAATAAAACAATTGTTTGCAGAGCAGTCTACTCCTGTCAAAATTCTTTTCATTCACCCTGCATCACCCACATATAAACACACATATAAACAGCAAGTTCCTATCTTAAGAGGTAGGAAGAGTCCAGATAAGTTATGTAACAATCTTTTCTCCTTTCTGGGCCTAGAGGCCAGAGGGGCCAGGGAAAGTGGTACTCTCTGTGTTGTCTAGAAAATCTGGCGCAGAGAGAGAGAGAGAGAATGCTAAAAATGGAAAGACATTGGTTAAATTTGTCCTTCCATCACCCTGCAGGCTAAATACAATTCTGTTTAGTGTTCTATCCACATGCTTTTCATTGATGACCCTTTTCCCTAGATTTTGTCTTCTGATTCCTCATGGCCCCCCTCTTTGGTCTCTTATGTCAGCCTTATAAATGCAGATGACTTCAGCTCCTATTGTTGGCCCTCTTCTTGGTGTCCTCCAGCACTTTCTCCAACCTGAATGTGCATGTGAATAATGTGAGCACTTTGTTAAAATACAAATTATAACTCATTAAGACCAGAGTGGCACCAGAAATATTTCTGACCAATCCCCAGGTGACATGAAGGCTGCTATTCCTATGACTATACTGACTCACAAGTGTTCACATTTTTCTCTAAGAAAGTTTACCTCTTCTTTATTTTAAAATATATTTGTATGTATTGGGGGAGGGGCGTTTCTTCTGAATTCTTGAATATTATCGTGGTGCTAATAGTTTCTGTATGTCCTTCTTCACCTTTGTGTCCTCAAGCATCAAATCTTCATGTTCAAGTGCTTTCTGAACACTGCAATGCAGATCCGACCACCATCTCAACAGGACAAGTGTAAAACTTTACTCACCATCCTCGAACGATCCCCATGGATTCCACTTGCACTGAGGAGATCACGAAGTGGTAGAATTTCAGAACAATGGCCACCAGCACCCTGGTACCCTAAAAAGACACCCCTCCTCCAACCTGAATAAAAACCCCAGTGTTATCTATTTAGAAGAATCAGGAATATAATCTTGGGGCAACAGATTGAAAAAAAGTGAAAATCTGGATGCATTCTCTCTAATTTGCTTGGATCATAAACAAACAAACAAAAACCCTGCCAAGGCAACAGGCCACTGATGGCGTATTAAAACAGCTAGATGTGAACTGGTTTGTACACACCAGATTTTCAAGAATGTGCCCAGACTTCTACTTAGTAACTCCACTTGAAGTTCCATTTACTACACTGCAGAGGGAAACCCCTCCAGGAGTATATGCCTAGAGAAGACCCTGTAAATTATTGATCCACTGTTTTCTCTAAATCTTTAAGATTATTTGGTGTTGAAACTCTTGGCAAAAGTGTTTTGGTCAACTAACAATGATAATACAATAATTTCAGTGGCTACCTTGAGCATACCCAGGTCTGTATGCAGTGGTATTCAATAAGAAAAACGGTTTTCATTTGGCTGTTATGATATGCAATATAACCTAAATAATATGGATAGAACATTATGCATATATATATATATATACACACACACATGCATATGCATGAGACCTGTCCTGAAAGTATTAAGCCACTATCAATATAATTAGAAGTTTGCACGGCCAATACTTTCAGGACAAACCTTATAGGTACTGCAATAGCGAATTACATGTGTCAGCTTGACTGGGCCTTCTGTCAGACATCAGGCTTTGACAGTTTTGCTGTGCCATCCTTTGGGCAATCTCTGTCTGTCCTTGCACTGCAGTCTAGGAATTTTCCATGTAGACTCACCTGGTGTTTTTTCACAGGCTATGTTAGACATATGTTCAGGGCAAAATAATGACCCAAAATGAACAGTTTCCATGGTATTTATTGGAGGATGGTTTGGAAGGGATGGAAGATCAAGATAGTTTTCACAGAAGGTAAAATAACTAAGCAGGCCTAGTACAGTTGCCTCCTGGCGGGTCTCCCTAACAGCAATCCCCTGACTGCAGCGCAGTCGCTGCAACATTGCTAGGGTCAGCTTTTTACACAGCAAATCTGACCTTAAGGGTCTTTGACCTTGTTTGGCACACCGTCACCTATTAGAGGAAACGCAAAGGCCTTCACAATATGGCCCCATCTTCTGTCATTCCCTCCTCATCTCAACCCTACTCGGTGCACTCTCTGCCTTTCTGTGACCTCCCAAATGTCCATAGTGGGGGTGTCCATGCAAGGAGCCTCTTAAAACTTTTCTAGGAGTCCATGGACCTCACATTACAGATCCCTTCCACTGACTAACATTGATCAATATATGTATGGTAGAATAGCTGACAATGGCTTGCTTTAATTAAAATCTTGAATCAAAAAAAAAATAGTCATCCTTAGGTTATTACACTTCATTAAATTTGGAGGGGATGTCTAGTGAAGTAAAGCACCTTTAGATCTAAAAGTATTTCTTTCTTTTTTCTTTTTTAATTTTATTGTTGTTGTATTACATCCATCCCCATTTTGCTCCCCTCTGTCCCCCTCCCCACCCACCCATTGCCCCCAAAGTCAATCCCACCTGTTGTCCATGTCCATGTAAAAGTATTTCTTTAGCTATGATTTTGGAAAACAAGAGTAGATCAAATTGGGTCTATTCAGAGAAGAACATTTTACTTATGAATTTAATTTTAATTTGGAAAGGATTAAGGGTAATTCAATTCAGGCAAAATTTTTAATATCATTAAAACGTCTTCTCCCTTCATGTTATTTGATTTGAGAAGACTGATGGACTGAGTGAATAATTGAGAGAAGGGGTTTCTGGCTCATAGTCAGGCAAAGGCCTATACGTTCTAAGTCAGTTGCCTGGAAACAAAGCTGGGCTCCACAGGCCTGCCAAGCCTCCCAAACCTTTCTTATTGAAGTCTAATGTGGGCTACATGTCCAGATAGTTCCTCTTCGTCTCTGCAGATGTGCAGGGGCTTCCTTTAGGTCTTCATTCCACTGTCATCTTTTAAAAGTAGCTTCCCTGTCTTGGCATTTCACAAGGCCATGATTCCGCATTTTGAGTACCTAGGACTCAGCATTCAAGTGCTCATGACTCAGCATTCTTGACACGGTGGCTCAGCATTTCACTTACACACACACCAAAGCATTGCATGACACCATGACTCAGCATTCTTGACACTGCGGCTTGGCATTTCCCATGACTGTTAGGTTGAACAGACAGTAAACCAAGGCATGGAGGAGGTGGGAGATGTCTCACGGGTTAATTCAGCAGGCCTAAGTCTGGTCTGATAAGATTGCCAGGTATTCCAAAAATCACAAGAAAAACATGATTGCGCAGAAAGAGGGGAGCCTTTGAAATTCTTTATGTATTCTTGCCACTAGCTGGGAAAGAAAGCCTTCAAACTCTATATTAATCCCAATGTCTGGAAAGAAGAGGTAGAGGGGGAACCTAGAAGCTGTCTATAAGCATAAAACCCCTAAAACCCCAATAGTCAGTGCACGCAGACTAGCTGGATGCCCACTTGTAGAGTCATGCTCAAGTAAGTGTACAGATCAAGCTTATTAACAAACTTACCACCGTATTTCTACTCTATGTGGGGCACTCAGAACCTGCTTGCAGCTTCATACTTGATAAACTTACTATCTCATTTCCACTATATGAGGTCTGTCCAGAAGGGATCCAGCCATGATATATGAAAAATATAGATATTTATTGAAGAAGATACAACATACAAGAAACATTGTACATAGGACAATGACATACTGGTTCCCTTCAAAGTAGGTACCTTGGAACCTCATATAGTTTTCCCAATTGCCATCAGCTGCCCCGAGTACTTTCCTGAATCTTATCAACAGTCTGAAATCTCTTACTTTTCAAAGATGATTTTAGTTTTGGGAAAAGGCAGAAGTCACAGGGCACCAAATCTGGGCTGTAGAGGGGCTGAGCCACCTGGGTGATGTGGTGTTTCCCAAAAAAACTCAAATGTGATGCATGAGCAGGCATGTTGTTGTAATGAAGTTGCCCATGACCAGTTGCCCATAGCAGAGGTCTTCTGAATCATCACAATAGCTTCTGCAAAGGAATATTTAAGCTTAACGCAAAATTTGATACAGATTCGTTGCTCTACTCACTCAACTTTTTGAATTCGATGGCCACACAGCACATGTGCTCACTCGATCGCGTCTACCCCCACCAATGACTAGTACAGTGGAGTCATCATTGTTCACACATGCGCAGCATCCCAGTCTACTCTCTTTGGCTGCCAGATTACATTGATGTCATGCAAACTGTCATGCAAACTGTTCTCATTATATTAACAATGGCTGGACTTTTTCCAAACAGACATTATACCTGTTGCCTCTCCCCTGAATTCTTCTCTTGCAATCAAGGCAAGAACCCAGGAGGGAGAGCTCCTAACCTGGGTCTCACCAGTAACATCACCACTTCTCAGCATTTTATGTACCTATGACTTAGCATTTCACATCACAACTCAGCTTCATGTCGCCATGAATTCATGTTGTAATTGAAACTGCAGTTGGAAAATGCAAGACCCCGAGTCAGTAAATGTTCTTAACATACATGCAACTCATGTACCATCTATGCAGAGAAGCCACACACAGGACAAAGTTCAGCTATGTTCCTGCATCCAGGATTCCCAAGACCTTGGTCCTGAATGATGCCTATTCAGGAAGAAGAGGTATTTGAAATAAAGCCACTAGGAATTCAGCCCCCCTAAGGCCACTGCAAGAATTTCCAAAATTACTCTTAAACAAATTGCTTCCATAAGCCCAGACAATATTTAATCCTCTGGGTGCATAGGGTCCACCAAATCTTCCTGCTGATGCAAACTTGTGTTCAGATGGGCCAGGGATTTCATCCATCACGCACACAGGGCTCAGGACACCCGCACCACAGTGGAGGTTACAGCAAGAGCCCAGGAGGTGCTGGGATACCATGGGGTGTCCCAGGTAGGGGCACCCCTGCCCTCAGCACTGGCAAGGGGACCAGTGAGCTCCATTGGGCTTCAAGTGAAAACAGTTAAGTTCATTTTTGTAAACAGTCTTTCAAGATAACGAGATTAAGAATGTAAGGGTTAGTGAGCTCTAAGGATGTGTTTACATGTGTACCTGTCTCTGTGTGTGTATTTTATTTATCAATCTTTTAAAAAGATATGGAAATGGCTTAGAGGTCTTAAGATTGCATAAAATGGCTTCTGAAGCAAAATATAGTTCAATAAACGAATTTAGTGCCCAATGCCACGGCGGGCACCTGCTTAGCTGACATCATTTACTTTGCAGCATGGAGTTTTCTTTGGAGCTGAGGAAATTCTCTCTGAAGGAAATCATGCCCAGTTCTTCATAAATATGCCAACAGGGTCTTCTGCTGAACTGAAGGGATCAGAGCAAAGCAGCTCAAGGAAGAGAGCCAAGTTCACTCGTTAGCAGCTTCATAAACACCTGGTTTAACTGCAAAGCTCTAGCCGATGTGTTGTCACAAGAGATTTCAGGTACCTGTTGTTTCCACAACAAGATTCATGGGTCTTCGTCTCCAGCTGATCAGGCCAGAGGAAATAACCAATGGCTCAACCTGGCTGCAGTCAAATCTATCAAAATATAGGTCTTCAAATTACCTTTCAAAAACTGACCATCCAGACAGGAATGATGATTAGAATTCTACCTACCAAATTAGCTGCATTCTCTGGGACTGATGCTGTCAATGGATATAAAACTGATCCCAACTGAGAAATATGGAAAGAAAGAAACCCTGAGGAGGGATGTGAGTGCCTTTCGCCAAAGGAAGCAAACGCAAATAGTCACGAAACCCCTTTCAGTTACTTGCTGGCTGGGAGCTGCTTCTGGGCTTGGTGCCCCGCCTTAACAGTAGATTCTGACTTTAGGGCAGTGACTCAGCCCATTGGGTGAGGACAGAGGGTGTTTCAGTGAGGTTGGAATCTTGAAGCGACAATTAGCCTCTCACTTTCACTCAGGGAAGGCACTGGAGGTGGTTACAATTTTTTTATGCCTTATACTACAAAGTGCAAGGGAAAGAATTTCGCAGTTTCAAGTGGATGAGGATGGCTGGCCTCCCGGTTCCGACAGGTAGGCCGTGCCCAGCAGAATGTACTTTTCCTCCACGCCACGTTGAGATTCTGAGAAAGGGGGCTCATTTTAAGGGCGAGGCACTGTACAGCACGCGGTATGTTTCATGACAAAGTATTCACCCCCTAGCTTATTTCTAATCACCAGGACCAATGAGTGGCATTCCCTCTACTGTCCTCTTTGCCTGACAGGAGCCACTTCACTGGCCTGAGATCCTCGAGATTTCTACTGGCCACAGTTCAGGATGGAAGAGAGCCAGGGTCTGAGAACTAGCATTTTCTAATGGGAGCCCTTGAACATGGTAACAGAGTGAGACTGAGGGAAAACATCAACCTGTTGTATTAGTCAGCTAAGGCTTCTGTAGCAAAGGACCATACACAGTTGGCTTACACAACAGAAATTGATCTCATAATTCTGGAGGCCTGACATCCAAGATCAAGGGGCGGTTGGGGCTGGTTCTGTCTGCAGTGGTGAGGGGGGGCCTGCTCCTGGCCCCTCTCCTGGCTGTAGGCTCCGTGCCTCTTCTCTCCTTCTCTCTGCGCGAATCTCTGCCCAGGTTACTCGGTTTTATAAGACCACTCATACTGGGTGAGTAGTCTGTCCCGGTGATCTCATGTTAACACATCACCTGTATAAAGGTTCTATCTCCAGGTGAGGTCACATTCTGGATAGAAGACAGGAGAGGAAGGGGAGGGGACTGGGATGGGGTCTAGTGTTCCCCGATGGGGAAGAGGGAGGGTTAGAGAGGTCGGGTGGTTGAGAGAGGGCCCGCTACTGATAATAGCCAGCATTTATTCATTCATTTGTTTAGTCAACAAATATCCACTGAGCATCTTTGTCATGCCAGGGAGACCATTTCTAGGCTTTAGGGATACACGCACAAAGAACCAAAAAATTCCTGTCTCAGAGAACTTGCATCCTGGTGGTGAGAAACATAATAAAATCAAATTTAGAAAGGTAAAATGTTGAATGTGTTATAAGTGGGGGTTACAAATAGGGCAGGAAGGAGGCTGGGTGGGACTCAGTTTTCAACAGAGGAGTCAAGGTCAGTGCCTGACTAGGGGCACAGTGAAGGGGCAGGGAGGTGTGAGCCCTGGGAAGGAGAGAGGGGAAGTGCAGAGCCCACAGTGGGCCTCACCCAGCAGCGGGGAGGGGAGGGCGGACGCCCTGCCCCCACCCACCCTGCGGTGAAGATTTCGTTATGCAGATTGAGCTGGGAGCCACTCCAGGTTCCGAGTCCATCTATCTGGGTTTGATCAGGCCATTGATAGCTGAGGAGGACTGCAGGGGACACTGGCAGAAGCAGGGAGACTGGATGGGCAGCTGAGAAGGTCCAAGCCTAGTTGGGGGAATCCCAGCCTGAAGCTCATCCAGGTCTGAATGAAAACACTGGCTCTGCCTTTATTCTTTGTGACTTTGCCTCCCTGTGGCTGTTTCCAAGCCTGTTAAATGGCAATACCACCTGTAGCAGTGCAGGCTTGGGGACATAGAGCCACAGCAGCAGGCCTGGCCCAGCACACAGTAGGCCTTGGTGAATGCCACCCTTATCCAGCTGACTGAACCCCGGGACTTTAAACCGCTGCTTGCTGTGTGACCTTGGAAAGGTTACTTAACCTCTCTGAGCTGGTTTTCTGCAACTGGGTGGGGTGGTGTAGAGATGTAAAGGTGCAGAATGTAGCTGTACAGAAAGCAGCTATTTCTGCCATATCCCTGTCATGGAGATAGGGAAGCGGCTGAACTTGCACTAGTTACCTCTGCTGAAAACTGACAATCACTGCATATTTAATGGACAGACACCTGCCACTGGGCTGAGAAATCTGCAATTATTATTTGATGCATTAGCATTGAGCCTTCACTGTCAATGAGAACTTCCAATGCCATCTATCATCTCATTTCATCCTCCCAGCTCAGCTCTTTGGGGGTAGGAGCTGGTACCAGTGTGATTCCCAATTCCCATTTTACAGATGAAGAAACCATGGCAGAAAGAGGTTCAAGTCACTTGTTTAAGGTCACTCAGCTCGCACGCGGTAGAAAGCAGGCACAGGTGTTCTGAATGCAGAGTCTATGTTCTTTTGGTTAGAAACTCAGTGTGTGACCTTGCCCAGTTCCTGTGCTGCCACAGGGCCCCAAGTTCTCACCCGCACAGTAACATCTCCCAGCCGACAGCAAGCTCTGACTGCCAGCCACGTGAGTGCACCACATTGGACACTCTGGCCCGGCTGGGCCCCTGGCAACCCAGAGTCAGGTCAGGTAACAGAAGGGATTTATTTTATGCTGGTTGTCACACAGCAGGTTAGTAAGGCACTCCTGTGAAACAAACATCGGTTGAGCACCTATTATGAACCAGACACTGTGTTAGACACTAGGAGAAGCTCAGGATTTGTCTCTGGATTCAAAGCCTGATCGGGACCTTCAAACTTCCTCCTACTGCGGTCCGAACCAGCCAGGCAGCAGCAGGTGCCGTCTCTCCAGGGGTGGCATCAGCAGCAAGGATGACACTCTCATTGCTGGGTAAAGGCAAGGTGGGCTGGGTCCCAAGCAGGGCAGCCCGGGAGGCACCGAGTGTCAGATCTTCCTCTGTGGGGTATGCGGGAGGTGCCGGGGGCCTCTCAACCAGTGGGCAGTGCATGACCCCCTCGTAAGTGAGGATGGCAACCAGCTTTGGGGTCCTACAGGGACAGGAAAAGCTGTTAGCAGGGGCAAGAGCAAAACTGACTGCATGCCAAGGGCTGGGGGCAGAGAAGACTGCACGCCCTGGTCCAAACAGACACACTCGGAGCTTGGCATGGGCTGCCCTGGCCAACCTCAGCTCTCCTGTGGTGGCACCCTGCCCTCACCGTACGTGTTCACCCTGCCTCCTCCGTTCTTTCTGCAGGGAAAGTCCCTCACCCTTCCCTGCTGATCAGTCCCCACGTGTCCCTTGAGACTCCTCTGGGAAGCACACAGTGGGCACTCAAGTGTTAGTTCTCTTTCTCTCCCCGTGTTGAAGATCTAGGAATACAAGGCTGTGGTAAAATTTTTTTCTTTTACTTTTGAAATAAAAGGGAGGCATTTAGTTTCTTAATTTGTTTCACTTGGATGAAGCTGCTCCCTTTTCAGCAATGAGTTACATTAATATTTACTTTTAGAAAAAAGTAATCTTGTGTTACTAATATGTAGATATATTCTCTTTGGCACCTTTTAATTTTTAAAATTTTATTTATTATTTTCAGAGAGAGAGGAAGGGAGAGTAGCAGAGAAGGAGAGAAACATCAATGTTTGGTTGCCTCTCATCTGCCTCCAGCCAAGGACCTGGCCGGAGAGCTGGCCTGCAACCTGGCTATGTGCCCTGGCTGGGGAATCGAACCAGCGACCCCTAGGTTCACAGGCTGGTGCCTTATCCACTGTGCCACCAGCCAGGGCCTCTTTCACATTTTTTAAAGGAAATAAAATTATATTTTAAAATATGAAACACATAAGAAACAAGATAGCAATGTAATGCCCCAATGAATCCTGAAAATTTATTGTTTGGGAGAATATCAGATATTGATCCTTTGTTTTACAACTCATGATAATAATCAGAAAATATACATTTTGAAATGAAAGTCAAAATAATAATTACATATAATACAGACTACAGGTACTTTATTTGTACATAAGCAAAGCAGGACTAAAAGCACATTTACGTGTCCACAATTAGTGAACATGGCGATTTTCTGTTTAAAGCTGCAGCAACTCAAACTCAAACCCTCTTTGGGTCAATAAGGAAAGACAGATTGAGAAATACATTTAGGGCTATCACCACGTCTGGCCATAAACCTAGTTTTTAATCTTTCCCTTCCCCCCATATATATATGTATATACTTTATTGCCTTTATATTTCTGCTGGTTTAAGATAATTAGTATACTAAATAGTAATCTGCATTTATTTGGTTTCTAAAAATATATAAAATGCATTGGAATAGCGCTGCAGCTCTCAAGCAGTCACTGTCCTGGCACTGAAAGCTTATTCTGGAAATGTAAATAGCAATACTGAATAAATAGTGATTGTTCTGTCTTCTCCATACAACTGATGGCCTTCACCCAAAACTTAAAAATACTGTAGCAAAAAGTATAAACATGCAATTAAAAATGGACATAATATAAAAGTAATACTTATGAGCAAAACTTTATACAATATAGATTAATAAAGACAACTTGTGTAGGTAGAAGAGGGATGTGAACACAGCACTATTGTTACATATACATTAAGGCCCAATTTTTCAAAGGCAATACACACAGGGAACTGCCCATCTGTCCATACCCTTTGCATACCTGACATCAAAAGTGTTTGCTTTTTCCGTATTATTTCCTCAATACATTATTATAGTTCTGATTTGGAAAGATGTTCACTGAAAAGGTTTTAATAAAGTTTCTTGTTTTGCTCTTATTCACAAAGAAAATTTTTAATTCAGGTAAAAAACTTACTTATGCTCTGGAAATAAATGCTTATTTGCTCTTCTTACACACTGTTAAAATTCACATTTAATACCTAAATGCTCTATTTTTATTACATCAGTCTTGTTTGAGATCTAGCTTATTACAAATTATTGAACTATGGGAATTGACAGTTTAGTGATGATTGGGGGAATTAAATGGGTAACTCATATTAATACCAACAGAAGCTTCACATGTAAATTTCTGTCCTTCAAGACAAAATATAAATGCTAATAAAGCAAAGTTTCTCATAAGAACAAAAAAGGATCATGGCAACCTGCCAGAGATCATTCTATGAGGAGGGCAGACACTCAAAGGGTCACACATACTAATGCTATTTCTACTTTCTTGGTAAAAAAGAAAAAAAAAATATCTTCTAATGTATTTAATACTTGTAGAAAAACCACAACTTGTAGTATAATAACAAAAAACTTGTCATCTAAGTTACTACTTAGAACCTGAATATTCCCCAGATGCAAAACTTTATATCTGGCATTTTAGTATAGCATTGTACTCCACCCCACCCTGCAAGATGCCCAAAGGTGTGGTACTTAATCGGACTCATTTGTATTCACAATGGATAAATATGATAAGGAGCAACTAAAATATTTTTAAGGTGTTCTAGGGAAATGAGTTTTCTTTGAGTTATTTTAAAAAAAGACTTAGAAAATTTCTTAGAGGTGTGCTTCCAGAAGTAATATAACAGATTAAAAAGTACAGCTGCTCAATATATTCATCAAAATCATGTCTGTATCCTCTTCTCATCTAGAAAAAAGTGTTTTCATCTGTATGAGGCCCCTAACTATTATTTGGCAGCATGACAGTTCCAATGAAACCGTCAGGGGGTTACCTGTGATACCAGACTGGGGAACCCGAGACAGCTACAAGGTGAAGGGCACTACCAGTCTCTCTTTACAGTTATTAGATTAATGCTGGTAATAATTTACAAACATTGATTTGGATATTGACTTTGTGTTTCTCATGGCATGCCAAGGCTGCCTTTCAATCTGCAACTGCAAAGTTTAATATACTGTCAATTTAACATTTTGATTTAAATAGAAGGTGATCAATTTATAAAAAATATTTTTCTTTGTGAATAAGATCACAATTTCTCTGAATAGCAACAACAAAATGACTCTTAGTACAGGATGGAACCCTTTAAAAATAAGGCATATATCAGGTATACATAAATTATTATTGTCACAAAATCTACAAATAATTTTAATTTTTGAAATTTTCGTAATTTTTGTCATATGTATATATGAAATAACTATTACAAATTGAGAGGAAATGTGTATAGGTTGTGGTTAAGAATCATTTATTTCTCAAGTTATTTGCAAAGTAGTATAATAGCAAGGAACTCAGTACCTCCAAGAACCCAAAGAAAATAATATCTTTAGTTGAGGTCAGACATTTAGCTGGGCTAGAAAAGGCAACTCTGCATTATTACTTTCAATTCTCTAGAAGCTTCTATATATTTTCATAGCCATTCTTATAATTTTCCATCGGAAACCCAAATATTGCAGCATTCTCAGCATTCATTAAATCAAAAATAAGTCAAATATGTTAGAACATCCAAAGCTGTCCTCATGCATAAGGTATAACTTACATCTTTTTATTGTTACCATGGCATTGATATACTAATCCACTGTTACTTTGTTGCGTGTAATACAGAGAATTATTTTCCTCAGGATTAAAAACTGTAAATTTCAGAAAAGGTCTTACTTATATATTGTACCAAATTTTGACCAGAGGGAATGTAAAAATGGCTAAGAGGTACCTGACCACATCTATTTAGATACTAGTTGTGAATCTTAGTTAAATCACTACTCATGGGAGGTGTGCTGACTCATTTTTGGTTTTATAAATAAGAAAATATATACATACAAATGGAGATTAATGTCCTATAAAAGTCAAGCTCAAAAATGAAAACAAACACTGATTTTAACTTTAATGTCCTTGGTAAAAAGTACCTAACTCCAACCCACTTCCTAAGTGACTGGAGAAACTGCAATAGTCCCTAATTCACAGAGTAAATTCACAGGTGCTTACACCGTAAAATCACACAAATGAAGTGGGTTCTTTAAAGAGTATGTCACTTAAAAGCCACCTTCCTTAAGTAGACTGACCTGGTCCTCAGGTATTTCTCACTTGCGTACTGTGGCCAGTCTGGGGTCCATGAGAGGGCAAGGGTAAGGCAGAACAGAAATATCAGCCAACAGCACGTTAGGACCCACCGGGCCATCGTAGATAGACAGTAAATGTTCACATCTGTGTCCCACAGTGTCGGAAGCACTGCTGACCTTTTAAACATACAACTGGCCTCGTGAAAGTACTTCTGTCCCGGTATGTGGCCATTCATATACTGAAAATATTGGAAAGAAAAGATTCAATTCCAGATTAAAAAGAAAACCTGAATTACTTCACCCAATTAAACAATGGCTAGGACCAGCGCATGAAACAAGCGCAAGTGGGTTCTTGAGGAATTAGCTGCAATGGTGGAGCACCCTATGACGCCTGGAAATCAAGCCGTATGAGTAGGAGCCTGGCAACATGCCCACAAAGTCATGATCACGCAGCATGTAACGTAATTCAGTCACCAGATGAGTATGAATAAAAAACATTAAAACATCAACATTTACACAGTAATTGATTCCATGGAATAAATTAAACTAAGCCAATCGCATATTTCTCTTCACTCTTTAAGTCATGGTTTTATTTACGTCTCTACATAGTATAACACTTTCCTAACGCTCTCAAAATGCTACAAATGCAAGTGAAGGCTTTGTATTACAGCTGTTGGATAAAAAGTGTCAACACTGTTGGTGTGTGAAAACGTAGTTTCTTTGTTCTTTAGCATCAATGCACAGGGTATGGCTCCAAGTGGTATGCGATTTAGGACAAAAAAAAAAAAGATACGGTGGCTTGCGAAATACATCCTCTGTTCATCATTGGCACAAATCAAAGAAAGGATTTTTACTGTCCACGGTACCTTTATTGGGTCTCTCCCCTAAAGCCAGATAACGTTATACATATATGCCTTCAGGGTTAAAACTGGATGAGACGGGGCTCTGCAGAATACGGAGATTGCTGGGAAGCTGCCGTGATGGGCCAGGCCGCTTCAGGGGCCCAGGCTGGAACGGTGCCTCTAAACAGCAAACACAGAGAGTCATGTGATGGGCGCAGCAACTTGGAGTGCTGAGCTTTTCCTGCCCCCCAGAATCAAAGAACATGTAGTGGCAATTACAGTCCCCTGTGGGCCCGGGGGTGACTGAAGAAAGCTACCTTTACTTGACCACCTCAGTTGATAAGCCAAGATTTCAGTGATTTGAACATTTAATGATAGCAGGTGAGCAATCTGCTTCTCTTTCTTGATTGTTCAGATCACATTCATGTACTGATTTAGAAATGTCTTTAAAGTATCAGCTCAAATTTATTAATTTTTAGGAGAGAAAGAAGGGGCATTAGAAAACAGAGACTAAAACTCAAATAGACTATGACTCATGATTACTTCAGGAAAAAATGTAAGATTTGGAGATATGAGGCTTATTTTAAGTAAATAACCCAAATATTATTGATTTTCCCCAGAAACAAGTAGCATATCAAACAAATTTTTTAAGTGCCCCAAGAATTAGTTTGAATGCTTAGGACAATACTTTTCCTGAGGGTAGGAAACTTGGGCAAATTTAACCGATGAGAGGTGACAGCAAGCGAGCGCACTTCCCCGCAGCTTACCGCTCTCCACGCCTGCATGCGAGGCCTCCACTTCGATGGGCTCGGCGGGGAGGACGGTCACTTTCGTCCCTGTCTGCTGGATAAACTGCTGGAGATTGACTTGTCGCAGCTCTTTAGTCAACTGCTCCAGTTCTTGTTCTTTGTCCTGGATAGAATTGTTTTTTTTAATCTGAGGATTCTTATTGGCCAGCGAAAAGACATCCTGGTGACAGCGCATCTCCTACTGGGGCTGAAGGTGTCATACTAACTTTCACAAGAAGGCATTTAACAAATCTGGTTTCTATCCATCCAGGGTTTTCCAGCAATCTAGCTAAGCTGTTAACAATGAAAGTTCCCTATTACCCACCTTGTAACTGACTGCAAAAGAGCAGTCATTTGCTCATGAGATCCAGGGCTTTTGTGTTTGTAAAGCAGTTAAGTTCTCCTGAGACTTACAGCACAGCAAGAGGAAAGCAGGATTCCCCCAGGAGTCTCACTGGGGTTTTTAAGTCTTTGAAGAAGACAGTCTAGAGAACTGAATAATAGCCCTAAAGGAAAGAGATTAAGTTTGGACAGCTGGGAATGTCTAAAAGCAAGGGGAGGCATCCATTCTATGATTTAAATGGATTTTCTTCTCTTTCTCTCCTTTCCTGCACTGTAAAAAGTGTCAGCGCCCCACCAAGGCTGGGTGTGTCTGAGGCCTGGGAAAGGGCAGGGAAGACCCTGAGGAAAGGGTGGGTGTTTATGTTCTTTGAGGGAAGGGGGTACCTGGAGATATGTTACTGATTTGATTATTAAATTCTTTCACAGGTAGTGGGATTTACTAGCAGTGATGGTCACAAATTAAGTGTGAGTAATCTCAAAGGCAGCACAATTCCCAATTGTACCCTTGAGCGTCAAAATGAATCCAAAGAGTAAAATACTAACAAATCAGAGGTTAACAACCTTCAACTGAGTGAGAAATTCTTGATTTTCAAAATTGAAGGGAAGGGTAGTTCGCCTCTCACTATACATATATAACGACAGAGACATAACATCAGTTCTTCCTGAAACCTTAGCTTTCTCTGCTTTCGGAATGGTTCCTCTTCTAAAGGAGCTCTTTTCCAGCCTCTGTGTACTCGGGTGCTATTTGGAGACCTTGTCTGTAACACAGACTGTGGATTCCTAACAAGGTGCCCTGAAGCCACAGGGGCCACACTCTGGACAGCAGCGAGTGTTGAGCTGGCACTAGGCACCTGCTGCTGAGCACCTGAAATGTGGGCAGCTGTGACTAGAAACAACTTTAAATTTATTTAATACTTATAAACTGCCTAACTGAATGTCATTTAATTTTAATTCATTTAAATTTGAGTAGTCATGTTATAATCTAGCGTGTGTTTTTCCTCATGTCAACTCTTACAGACAGATATCTCTTTGTGATGCCCATATAACATCGCCACATTTTCTTTTCAAGAACGGGTATCCAAGAAATGTAAGCTGAGTGACCAGGGTGTACATGTGAAATATGAATGTGCTTATACTCAGACTTTAGATGGGGAAAATATCAGAGAGGAGCCTTTGTGCCCCTTTCCTCAGGAAAGCAGAGAGGCACATGGACAGCAAGAAGGGAAGGGAAGGAGGACAGGCTTGAAGTGACAGATAAGCAGTCAGTTAGCCACCTGATCCTCAGTAAACCAATCCTTGGTAATCTCTTTTGGCTTTGAGTTTCTCTATCTCTGAAAGGAGAAGGTCAGATTCTCTATCTTATCATTAGTGTTTATTCCAGCCGAGATTGTAGTCTCCTTTGTCGCATCCATCCAATGCTACCCTTTGCCACAGTGAGACAGCTCCTTCCAGGTAGCAAGGATCAGTGTCACTTTAGTTTTCATCTTTGGTTTGTTCTGACATGTAAGCTTTGTGGTAAGTCACAAGATTTCTTTTATATATACTAAAGAAGGTGTCTAACTTTAAATGTAAGAGAAAATGGACAGTCATTAGAGATGTCAAAAATATATTAGCCCTGGCTGGTGACACAGTGGATAAGGCACCGGCCTGCAAACCTAAAGGTCACTGGTTCGATTCCCAGCCAGGGCACATAACCAGGTTGCAAGCCAGGTCTCCAGCCAGCTCTGTAGCTGGAGGCAGGTGAAAGGCAACCATACACTGATGTCTTTCTCCGTCTCTGCCTCTCCCTTCCCCTCTCTCTAAACGTAATAATAAAAATCCTTTAAAAAATACATAAATAATAAATCTTTCAAATATAGATGAAACATTCTCTTTGTAAAAATGTTCTTACCTGTAATCGTTTGGTGGCTTGTCCAAGAGATCTTTCCACAGCTTTAATACCATTTTCCAGCCTTAGGCTCTGCTGGCCTTGAATGTCAATTTCTCCTCTGACCTTACCGATTTTCCCTTTAACCTCTTCTTCGTTGACTTGTGCCTCCTGAACTTCCCGTTGCAATTTTTCTGCCTCAAGACCGCTTTCCATAGTCTGGATCTGAGCCAAATAGTCCTTTAATTTGCTCTCGCATTCTGTTATTTTCTGTCTTATTTCTTGAAGTTGATCCTTCAGTTGTTTTTCATTTTCCTGTTCAATCTGTAATTCATTTTCCCAAAATTCTTCCTCTTCAATTTCCACATCGTTTCTTTTGATCTTTTGCTCCAGGCGGACAATTTCCTCTTCCAGATTAGAATTATATTTTTGCTCCCAAAATCGTATTTCTACTTCATTTGATTTTAGCTCTTTCTCAATCGATTGAAGCTTCTCTGTCTGCAAATGGATCAGCTTCTTTAACTCATCTGCTGTTGTTTTGCAGTTATTCAGCACCTTTTGCTTAAATTCAGTTTCTTTACCTTTTCCAAAAATTTCCATCAATCCTTTGGCACCTCCCGTAAATGTTAATGATTTCCTTTTAGGTTCTCTCCGCTTGATTGATCTGTCAATCTGAGGCCTCAGTTTGGCCAAGGGCGGCAAACTCTGCCTGTATAAAGTCCTCTCAGGAATGCGAGCCACACTGTCTGACGTGGGCCGCTGGCTGAGAGACGGCCCCGTGCGACGTAAAATAAGCTGGACGTCACTGGCATACTGCCCCCACTTGTTCAAGGATATGATAGGGTTTTCATGAGGTGCCAAATGTCGTTCAGTATCTCTCCATTTTTCTATTAGAGTGTACCTTCCAGTTCGACCTAGATGAAAAAGGCAGGTATAAACTGTCAAAACAGTAAGTGCAATAGCTAAAATAATGAAACAGAAGATGCTATTAGAGAATTGTGTCATCTGGTTAGAATCAAGGCTCAGTCCATGCTGCCTCTGAAAGTTCCACTTGAAGATACTGAACTCCTTCAGACAGATAACAGCATAAACTTAGAGGATGTGAATTGCATACTCTTCAGACTTGCTTAGAAATTCAACTTTATACTTTCAACCTCAGTGAGAATCTTACACTTTTGTCAAACACCAGATTGCCTAGCCCTTCCTGCTTGGAGCAAGACCTTTGGCTGAATCAAAGGAGGACACCAAGAATGCCCCACTGCAAGCAGTTGAGGGCCTGGTCCCAGGAACTAGACAGAATGTCAAAACCTAAGTAAACTTCCATTTGTAAATCCTCTGCTTTCTTTGCTCATCAGGACTTGAGAAGGTTGAAGGCCCATTTCTCCACCTGAAAGGAGACCTGAAGCCAGCTACTCAGCTACTAGGCAGCTGGACAGGTCTTTCCTCTGTCTGCCCATGAGAGCTTGACAAACCCATGGTTCATACCACTGGTGTCTTCTGGGCACCTGTGGCAAATTAAAAAAAAAAAAAAAAATCACCTCACTGAAAACGACCCTTTGAAATAATTTCATATAAGAAGAGGAGCCTGAAGAGAAGCTTTGTTAGGCTTTGGTACTAACAACTTCAAAGATTCTTCTAAAAAATTTAAAAGGCAAAAAATACAAAACAAAAACAGAATGAAATCACACTTTAATAGAAAAACATACCTAACCCTAACTAGTAATTATGGAAGATAACGTTTCAGAAGACAATATAATGTCATTAACTTGACCATATTTCCACTTAACTTGAGTGGTTTGAATGGATTATGTTCATTTTGTTAGAAGCATCCATTAGACACCTGAAACTAATATAATATTATATATTAATTATATCTCAATAACAAGAAATGTCCATTAGCAGTTAATATTATTACAAAGAAAAAAAGTGACTTTGCCATCTAGCAATTTTAGTTTTTAGTTTTTTAACCCTCACTGATGATATGTTTATTGATTTTAGAGAAAGAGGAAGGGAGGTTAGGAAGGAGGGGGAGAAAAGGAGAGAGGAAGGGGAGAGGGGGAATGGGGAGGGAGGGAGGAGGAGAGGGGAAATGTGGATGAGTGGGTTGCCTCCCGGATGTGCCCCACGCTGGGATAAACAAGCAATGCTTCTGGTGTCCAGGCAATGCTCCAACTAATTGAGCCCAACAGCCAGAGCTTCCCTGCCCTCTTTTTAAATTGGGTTAGCTTCTGAACCAACAGCAAGTAGTACTGTCTCATTAAATGGAGATCTGGGCATGTAAATAGGAACACCCACACCTGCAATTCAAAAGTACTACATGAAAAATAATACTGCTTTAAGCACTTGTTTTAACGAAACCTGAATTGTTTCAGCTGAAAAGTTGGAGCTTTGCAGGCAAACAGACCGGGGTCTTCATCATGGGTAAACTGGAAGTAGCATAATTTTACTACCATACGGGGACCTCACAGTTTCTAAGAGTCAGAGTCAAGTGTAACGAGCACCTACCACAATGTTGGCCCATGGCCGGTATTCAGTCCACAAGAGCCAGTATTAAACACACTGCCATTCACCTAACAAAAGGGCTGACCAGAGACGACCTTTAACCAGGGATGTGACTTGATAATAATTTGACTTAAAAGAAAACCCTTAAGCAACTTGCTGCAGCTCCCAACCACGTAAAGCTTAACAGAGCAGGAAGAACAAAAGCTCTGGAGTTGCAAGGCCTGTGCTCACATCTGTCTCTGCCATTGATTTCCATGACTTGCCCAAATGGTTACATTTCCTTTGGCTTCAGTTTCCTGATCAACAAACCAACAGTTCTTTCTTAACCTGACAATGTTGTTGTGAGAGGCAAGTGAGATGTAAAATATAAAAATGTTCTGTAAAATTGAAAAGTGCTACACAAATATTAGTTGTTAGTATTATCAAAACTACCTGGGCAAACAAAGGGAAAGAAAAAGAAAGCCCTAGCGTATTGGATTGGCTTCCTGAAATTTAATTGGTTTTTAATGAGTTTCAGGTTAGACATGATTGGAATTGCCCCAAGAGAAGCCACATGACAACTCGGCAAGGCACACATGGCGTCAAACATCACAGCACCCTGTGTTCTTGGCTCCACTGACTTTTAACTACTTTCAGGCTCCTGCCATTGGGCTTCCGTGTCCTCATCAGGGTTCTGAGGGGCCTGACTATGTCAGTAGCACCCTCTCTAATTCTACCAGACCAATCAAGTATCTTTAAAAAGAAAACGCAATCATTATATTATACAATAATCTTTAAGTTAAACAATTTTAAGATTCTAATTTAGTCATAATGAAATATAAAGCTGATGTTTCCAATGCTTAATGGTATGCTGCCCTTTAAGAATGTTTTGGTAGAAGATTACTTATAATTGCTTTTATGCCTAGTTTCCCCTTTTTGTCAAATAAGGTGCATTTAGAGGAACTAAGCAAAAAGAAAAGAGGATTCCATCCATCCAGCAATATAAAAAACTTTTTTTTTCAAAAAAGGTACATGAATTTAATAGCTTTGATTTTCATGATAGAAATTGGCTTTTAGGTAATTTATATAGTTAATTTCCATAATCATTTTTTAGAAAGATTTTCTTTATTTATTTTTAGAGAGAATGGGAGGAAGAGAGGGAAAGAAATGTTGGTGTGGAAGAGAAACACTGAGTGGTTGCACCTTTCGTGACCTCAATAGGGCCCTGACCCGCCACCCAGGCATGTGCCCTGGCCTGGAACTGAACTGGAGGGAGACCTTTTGGTTTGCGGAGTGATGCCCCATCAACTCAGCCACACCAGCCAGGGCCCTTAATCAGTTTTTAATACCTATCCTTGGCCAGGGTCCTCAAATCCTAGTTAATTTAGATAGATTCAAATGTCTCCTGCAAAACTCCTTTCAGTGCATTTTATTAAATTGATACATTTAGTTCTACCTAGTTTGACATAGCTGTAAAACTAATAAAAAGGACTATCTGTGAATTTGTAGTTTAACCCATTTTGGTACCTAGGACCATGTGTCACATTAAGTAATGGTAGATAAAATACTGACTATACTTTTGAATAGTTGAAGCAACTGAAAGTAATTTCCAAGGAGGAAAAGAAGAATCATTTCCTTCGTTGGAGGAAAATCACATAAAGAACTTTGATATGCATTAGTGAAATTTCACTGGATGACTGATGTAACTTAAAAGGAAATAAGACAACAGATTATGCTCACCCAAAAGGAAGAATATATCGCTAATAAGTAATATGATTGTTTTTGAAAATATGCACCAAAGCTCAAATATTCAAATATGGGTCATCCAGAAATATTATATCCTTATTTCAACTTTATTTTTTTTAACTACAATCTTTATTAAAAACAATTTTGGGGGATTTCTCCTTAAAGCAAAAATCATCATAATTTAAGTCACATCTGTTATTTATTCAACAAATATATATTGAACAGCAGATATTTGTCACAAATAGTGTCAGACCCTGAAGATACAGATTCTATTAAATACCCTGATCATCAATTCTCTTCATAAGTTTTAGTTTTGACATCAGAGTTTTATTTCGGTATCAAATCCTCCTTACCCCAAAGATGTGTCATCGTGCATTATTCAAAAGCACGTGACACAGTGCTGGCATTAATCTCTCATGAACTTAATGCTAATGCATCTTTTTGTTTCTGGATATATTGGAAGTAATGCCAGTAATACCTTATTCTTTCTCCTACCCTGCTGAATTATTCCGATAATAAATGCTTTGTTGAGCTATAAAAATTTGGATTCTTATGCACACTCTAGTGAACATAACTAATCATTTCCATAATCATTTTGTTAAATAAGGTGCATGTAGTGCAACTAAGCAAAAAAGAAATAGAATTATTACAATGAGCATTGACTTGTGCAACACAGCTTATGTGGAATTATTTCATAGTCTGTTAAATGCCTCTGGTCCTTTGTTATACAGAACATATGCAATCTTTTTGGTTCTGGGAGTTAAGCACCATAGGTATTATGATCCTCAACTTACCAGTGGTGAAATAAAATGTAGGAATTTAAAGTAATTTCCAGATGATATACTGCTATTCTGCAAATTTGTCAGTGACTCGTCCATAAATCCTGAGTGCAGCTATTACGATAACTTTCACTATAAAGTATCTCTCTTATGATGACAGTGAGATAAAAATCTCTGACTATAACCTGTCAGCCGGCTGTGCCTTCAACCCACAGTCAACTTATTCACTGTGTATTTTCCCAGTGTGTCGATGAGAATGTTATGTAATCACAGAATTACTGCACATGAATTTAGGACCTACCTAGGATTATATGGCATGCTTATTACTATTAAAAATAATAAAAATATTTATTTTATAGTGATTAACATTTATTATGCCTACTATTTGATGCACTGTGCCGGTTACTTCTCATAAATAACATTAACCAAATTAATAACTAACACTTAATACTACAAACCACTAAAATTTGGGGGATTATTTGTTAATGCAGCATAATCTAATCTATCCTGACTGAAACAGGCTATAGATTACACGTGTTCACATTCATTAAAATTGTGAATGATACCCTGGCTGGTGGCACAGTGGTTAAGGCACTGGCCTGCGAACCCAAAGGTCGCTGGTTCGATTCCCCAGCCAGGGCACATAACAAGGTTGCAAGCTAGGTCTCCAGCCAGGTCTGTGGATGGAGGCAGGTGAAAGGCAACCATACATTGATTCTCTCCCTCTCTACCTTTCTCCCTTCCCCTCCCTCTAAAAATAATAAAATCTTAAAAAAAAAAATTGTGAATGATTACTTACTATTATAACTATTAAAACTGTTGAGGATGATCTTGCTGTTAAAAAAGCAGTGTATCTTATTACTAGGGATGTTTATTTCTTATTTCAATGTAATTCAATCAATATTTTCTAACAGTTGTCTGCTGAGATTATAGAGGGTGTAGCTAACACAGTATCATCATAGTAAGGAGCAGTGTTCTTGAACCAGACTACTGGTTTGAAGCCCAATATCCTCCTTACTAGCTATACGATCTTGGGCTATTCCTTCACATCTCTGTGCCTCAGCTTGATCATCTGTAAAGTCGGGAGAATAACAGTGCCTTCCTCATAAGATTCTTGCAAGGATTAAATGATGTGGAAAATTTAATTCATAGTCTAATAAATGAAAAATGAAACTTTAAACCTACAAATGATTATAAAGAGTGACATTTTATTTTTATTTTTAAAAATTTTTTATTTTATTTTATTTATTTTTTAAAATTTTATTTCATTATTTTTAGAAAGAGGGGAAGGGAGAGAGGCAGAGAGGGAGAGAGACATCAATGTATGGCTGCCTTTCACTTGCCTCCAGCCACAGACCTGACTGGAGACCTGGTTTGCAACCTGGTTATGTGCCCTGGCTGGGGAATCGAACCTACTACCTTTGGGTTCACAGGCCGGTGCCTTATCCACTGTGCTACCAGCCAGGGGGCTGACATCTTATTTTTAAAGTTTATCTACAGGCATTGCACCTTGGCTAGTGTGGGTCAGTGCACTGAGTGCCAACCTGTGAACCAAATGGTCACTGGTTCGATTCCCAGTCAGGGCACATGCCTGGGTTGCAGGCCAGGTCCCCAGTTGGGGGCGCATGAGAGGCCATCCTACATTGATATTTCCCTTTCTTTCTCCCTCCCTTCTCCTCTCTCTAAAAATAAATAAAATAATATATATTTTTAAAAAGTATTTCATACAGTGTTTACTTCTAGGATGCAGACTCATTAGTGATTCTTTTATGTTCTTTGTGCTTTTCTAAATTTCAAAATAATCTACAATGAGCAGCATTACTTTGTAAACAGATATAAAATTGATCTATTTGTTAAATTTCTAAAATTGACAATTTACATATGAAATGAAAGAGTTAAATGTGACGATGTAAAATATATTCCTTTTCTTCTAGAGGATCATATAATTTTAGAGATGGATAGGACATTAGGTGGCCACTTAGTCTGTAGTTTACAGGAAAAAATTAATTCATTCATTCTCAAACATGCAGTGAGTGACTAAATGGCAGAGGTGGTTTTAGGCTGTGAGATAAGCAATAACAAGGTACAATATTTGGTATTAGGAATGTTTCAGAAAGCCTAAGGTGTGTAAGGCCCAAACACACACAGTGCAACACTGTACTCCTGGGAAGTTGAACCAATTCATGCCAACTAAGTGCTTCAATCATGACTGCACTTTCAGTTATTGTCTCTTCTAATTTCAGAATGTGTTCTGTTTCTCTCACCTAAACATTACCTGTCAAGGTAGTCAAAGATCAGAGCAGACAGTACTCTTGCTATACTTGAGACTCATTAAACATTGTTTATCAAATTATGTTTAGCTCTAATTTGATTGGGTTGCTTAGCAGCACTGAGTTAGAAAATGTTAGCTATCATATTTGCAGATTCCAACTTGTATATATATTTTTATATCTTGATGGTTTCCTGAAGCAATTTTAGTTACCCTGAAGAACTAAATCATCAATAGTCCCTAATCCAGAACAGAAGCATGCAGTCAATGCATACTCTGCTAATAGTATATAAGTAAAATTTTAGTGCCTTACTTCACAGTTTGTTACAATAGCAATTCCCCCTAATTAATCAATCCTCTATTATTTCCTATAGTAAAAATTAGGTCAAATGCTAGCAAATTTAGTGTTTAGACTAAATACCAATAACTCTCACTGTAAGACTGATAAAGATTAAAGTAGATATCAAAAGCATCCTGCATTTGATGCTGAGAAAAATCTCACAGTATTAAAGGATCAATAGCCCTTGGCTGGCTGCTGGTTCAGTCACCTCTTAGGTGAATTCTGAAGTCAATGAAATATTTATGATACAGAGAGTTTGGGGGAAATATCATAAAACATCCATATGTAAGTTGTCAATTTTTCAAAACAGGCCTGGACTGAGTTATTGAGGAAGCAAGAATAGGGGGCAGATTCAGTTAAAACTTTTTTTAGCTGGTTCACAAACAAGTACACTCTTTGGTCCAAATGGAGAAATAAAGACACCTGGTCTACCTGGGCATTTTCCTTTTGCAGCTGTGTGGGAAATGTGGTTACCATATGGAGAGATGCAGCTTGCTAGCTTACTCAGCTACCTTGACCTTTGCATTTTGGTGTGTTCTTAGTACTGCCTGTGGCTTCATTCTCACATATAACAAAGTGAGGCTTGATACTTGCTAATATAGTTCCACTAAGCAGAAACACACACACGCACACACACACACACACAGCTGAATATTTAATTCAAACAAATTATGTGAAACTTCTAAAAGGAACAATTACTAAAATAAGTTGTGCAAAGAATATGAAATAAAGTTACATGCTTCAGTTCTCCCCTCTTTAATAACTAAACTTAAGTCCGTAAGATAATATTGGTTCCCATGGCAAGAGCATTTGGTTAGATGTGACAGCCGGGTTTTTAGCAATGTTGGATACGTGAGTATGCTATAGAGCATTTGAGGCAAAATCAAGAGAAAGCCTCTACCTTTATACAGGGAATTGCCAACTTCTAACAGTGCATCTGCCACTGTGCAGGTATACAGCCACCTCTGCAAAATGCTAAGGTGACTTGTTTCAATCCTGAGCTGATCTGACATGCTTTCAGTATAAATCAGCATGACAGAAAATAAACTTGATAATCAGCTCAAAGACAAAGAGCCACCAGGCACCTAGCATGGCACGGAACACATGGTTTCCCCTTAACACATGTTTGCTAAGTAATGGACTAAATGCAAATGTAAACTTTGACTCACATTGCTGGCTTTGCTGATGCACGTGTTTATGCCTTTATCATGTTCCAAAAAGATTTAAAGAAACTGATGAACTCCCACAAAATGTGATGAAGATGAACTGGGAGTAAATAAGAAAAGTTGCAACAGGGTAACTGAATAAGATGGAGCCAGTAACAACTTCATCTTTACTACCTAATAATTAGATTTTTTTAATACACGTTATTTAATTTGTTGCATTTTATTTTCTAAAAGTGTAGAGAATTAACAGTAAATAGAATTTTTCCCAATAAGGGGTCTGAGAACTAGGCCTTCACGTTCTGCCATCTTTAGTTCCAGAAATCATTGTTTAGGGTAGATAGCAGATGAAAAGATACTCCAGACTTCAGATTTAAGATTAGTAAAACCTGAAGGGAACCAGAAGACAAGGGTCTTCACAGATTTACCTAAATCCAGGGATAGCGATAAGTAAAAGTGTGCTTGTGAGTTGTATTATGGACACAAATGAACAAAAACCACTAGAGGTCTATATTTAAAACAAACAGACAAACAGGACCCATAAATCACTTTATCTCCGACCCCAGGGAATTCACTTACCTATTGCTTGAGCTAAGGCTATTACAACCTCCTGGCAAGTTGTGATTTCGGTGACCCCACAAACGATCCTCTGTACTCCGTCCACCCATACTTTAAGTTCCATGGTGCACCAGCCAGTCACCCAAGGGCCCTGAGACTGGTCATCAAAGGTGTCAGGTCATGTCTCTGATTATGGAAACATGGAGAGGGGAGTCTGTGTAGTCAGCTAAAAAGAGGAAAACACATTTTTAACAGAATAAAGTTAGTATTTCTTCTAATAAGTAAATACTACAAAATATAAATTTTAGTATATGATAATGCTACTACCATTAATGAACACATGAGTATTTATTTTATAGAACTGAATTCAACAACATGAATGTAATAATAGCCATCTATCGACGCTGTTTCATATTACTACTATTTTCATAATTGTAAATTTAATCAAAGTCATTCTCTATTGGCTAAATAAACAAGTATTACATACTCAAGCCCTATTGCTTAACATATAAGCTGTTTTCCTTTTTAAAAAGTTATTTCATTAGAATCATTGCTGCGGTTAAAGAGAAATAAAAAGGCCTTTTGTCATTTTAGGAATTATAAGTAACTGAGCCAGTTTCTGCAGCCTTGGCAGCATTTGCAGAGGTATCTGTGTAACTGTGTCCCCTGCCCCTTTCCCCAATGACTGAGGGTGTCACCTTCACCACTGAAACTGCAGCGTCAGGTGCAGCATGAGGCTCAAGCCTACAGAAAATACTAGTTGAAGGAAATGAATTTCCTTCAGCATTTCTCTGATGGCTGCCAACTCCCCCATATATATCCTTTTCTCGTTTATTTAATTGGGGTTTGATAATTTCCTTAAATTATAGGTTATTCTAATACTATACGCCTTAACCTTCTGTTATACTTGCTGTTCCTCCAGTGTCTGACGTTTTTGTTTGGCTGTGTTGTATGTCAGAGACAGTTACATTCTTCTACAGTCAAACCAAATGCCTTGACTTTTTCTCTTAATTAGGGTGTTATTATCAGCCTTCTAACAGTAAACTACACATAATTCTTTTTTCCTGGGTTTTGAAAATCTCAACTCTTCCTGCATTAAATCTTTAATTAACTATGATTTTCCACCATTGTCCTATGATTGTCCTGTTGTTTTTTTAAATGTAACAAAATTTGATTTAATTACAGAGAACATGAACTTGTTTAAAGGTTTACAACAGAACTGGTGTTTTGAGATTAAAGACTTATTAAAAAGCTTATTTGAGAAACACTGAAACTTTTTCTTGTAAAGTGGTATTTACTACAAACAGTAACTTAGTCCTTGAACATCCTCTTAAAGGACCTAAGACAGTTCTAGGCCACCTGGTCATCTGGGAAGATGAGTCAGAATACATGTGAACTGAAGGAGAATAAAACTAATAATACCCCTACTTTCTCCAGAGAAGTTACAAAAATAGTTTTTGTCATCCTGAAAACAAGGGAAAGGGCTGACTGGATGTTCATCTCCCAACAGGCTGTGTCAGCTCCCATCACAGCACCAAGGAGGTTTCAGACACCCATAGGGAAGCAGAGAAACGGCCATTTGTGGGACAAGCCAATTCCCATACTATGTTCCTCGGATGAAGTCCTGTAAGATGCTCATTTTTTGGAGGAAAAAAGCTCCAAGATTAAAGAATGGCAAGAAATTCAGTAAATAAACTTAAACGAGTTCCTTTACATATAGATCTCCCTATGCTTTTCATAGTCTATAATCTTCAAATAAGAGGTTTATATGCTATAGTCCCCAATCTGTTTACAGAACATTTAAGGAAAGGAAAAAGAAGAGTTATGAGTTAAAACAATTTTTTTTCCTTCTCTGCTAGGCACTTTACTAAAATTAGAATATGTATTATTCTTTCTTTGAATAAAATTAAGATGAAAATTGGCCAAACATATATTGTGTTAAATTAATATGTTAAAAATAAAATAGCTAAATTAAAACAAAAAACCCAGCTGCATTGAAATTTATTTAATACTTAGTCCCTTATTTGCCACAAATGAAACTTGGGAAACCTAACAAGGAAGACAGCAGATGTCATTAAAAGTCCCCTCTCCACAAAGAAACCTGTCACTTCAAGGAAACTTATGAGGCCCGTTTTTTGTTTCTATAAAGGTTTTAGTACACACCACCTGGTTTCCTACCTGAATGATCACTTTCACCTTGAGTTTTTAACCATTAAGTGAATAGACATTAATATCTGTAATTAACAGATGCTATTGAAAGTGGTAACACATGTACATCTGTAACTATTATATAGTAATTTGGTAAAACACTGAGCATAAATAATATTGCTTAGTTAATATAAACTTGGAGGGTATATTAACCACTTGCTCAGATAATCCCTACCACAGGTCACCACAGAGAAGACCAACAGCTGCATTTTTAACACCACTGATACCTTTCAAACTTGAATCCTTAAGGAGGGCAGGAAATGCCTTAATGGAGCAGATCAATGAACCATATGGTCCAAAGTTTTATTTCTAGGAGGGCCACTGTTTTTAGTATGTGGCTTCTGTCCAGATTGGGGCTGTACTGACAATCGTCTCTAGCCTCCCTAAACATCAGGGCGTTGTTGTTCATAAGAGTCATTTGAAGACTCTGTCTTCCCAGCACGGGCACGTAAAACTCCCTCCTAGGAGCTGCCACCCTTTTCTTTCCTTAATCCAATTCCCAAAGTTCTACTCCCAGCCCCAGAGCCAGACCAAAGGAAAAAGTGAAAGTCCTACACTGTAGGTGCGTGCGATGGACTGGTCATCTTTGGAACTAGACTCAGGAGGCAAATGGCTTTGGAATGTTAGCTGGCATTTGGAATAATTTTTTCCATGGAAACAGTAATGCAGGTAGAAGTAAGGTTCTACTGTAAGGGTATAAATATAGGTGAGTTAAGTGTTTTCATTACAAGGTTTCTATATTCAACCCACTACTTTAATAATTTTGATAATGAAGAACTAGGTTTATTAAGTAACGTGCTACGGCTGGTAAACAAGTAAGTGTTCTCTGGCTGAGAACCAGTTATTATTGTAAGAGCTTATTGTAATTAAACATCTGCATTTGTGGAAACATACTTCCCCAAGACCAGTGCTTTAATAAAGCAATTACTGTCAGTCCTCATTATCCATGGGGCCCTACCTGTGAACTCATGAAGATTTATTTGTAATCCTCAAACCAACACTTGTGGCACGTTCAGTCATTTATAGACATGTATATATATTTCACAGCCCTGAAAAATTGGACTTGTCTGACCATCACGTTCTTAGCTGAGGCTCAGCTTCACAACAACTCCTCTTACCAGTCTGATACAATGACACCCTCAAAAAGTCACAGCTTCCCTACTCTGCACCCCCTTAACAGTTACCATTTGTAAAATCATTGAATACCTCATTGTAACAAGAATATGCTTATTAGAACAACTTCTAACATGGAAAGCAAGTGCTCTACTTCAGAATTCAAGCCTGCAACATGACACCCTGGGACGTGGCTGGAGAAGAGGAGGGAGAGGTCAGAGAGCTATGGGTAGCAGGCGTGAAGGAATGTCACAAAAAGGATGGAAAGGAATTGACACCAACGTACAGAAACATCCGATTCAGTCTAGGTCCAGGCCTCCAGTGGTCCTTGTCACCCTGGTGTAAGCCCAGACCATTTCCTGATGGCTGCAAGCTCTCTAGCGGTAGCAGCCCTGGGCCAACTTGAACCGGAATGCCAGCATTCCTCCACACACTGCCACTAACCTGGGCACAGGCATCTTCTCTCGTCCCTTCTTTCTCCTACCAACAACGCCAAAAATTACACGTTGCTCTACTTGGCTCTAAGGAAGCTGCAGATTCCTCATGCCTACAGATGCCAGAGAGGGATGAGCATGTGATGGTACTTCCTTCAGGCATGTAAAGGTCACTCATTGCAAAAAGTTTACTGAAACAAAGTGCATTAGATATGTTCTCTTTTAGAACTAGCCACCTATTGGCTGTCAACTAGTACAATCATTTCACTGAACACAGAAGGCTGGGGCCTGGCCAAATTATGTCACTGGATGAAGGTCACACAGCCAATGAATGTAATACTGTATTATTAATTTAGGTTATTCTGAAATTTGAAGGCTACACATTACATATATTGAAATTAATTAAGTGCCCAGTATAGCAGTTATTGAGGAAGTTGTTCCTGTAAAGAATTTAGTTAAAATAGACCATAAAATGGAGGTTACCACTGATAAACTGTTCTTGCTAATTTTCTTAAATGTTTATGGTAGGTGGAATAGTAGTGGACCTTGGAATTTAATTTTATTGGCACAAGATCTCTAAAGAAATATAAAAGTAATAGACTATTGGGTTCCACTTTTTTAAAAAAATATTTATTATTTTTTAGAGAAAGGGAAAGGGAGCAGAGAGGGAGAGAAACATCAATGTATGGTTGGTTGCCTTTCACCTGCCTCCAGCTACAGACCTGGCTGGAGACCTGGCTTGTAACCTGGTTATGTGCCCTGGCTGGGAATCCAACCAGTGACCTTTGGGTTTGCAGTGCCACTGGATTCCATTTCTTGCCATAGAACTATAAAAAGCCATCTGCTTCACAATTTTATCTTCAGTTAGGGTTCCAGCCTACATTTTGGCTTTTCAGAAACAGCTGAAGGCATGTGTGCAGCACCAAGTTCTGTGGTGGATTACCTGCTGGTAAAGCTCCAAGGGCTGGGATAAGAGACCACACTCTCAAAGTCTCATGTGAAAAATCCTGAATTCTGGCATGAGTTAAATGGTGCTTTCTACCATGTATGCTACTTCATGCTCTTTCCCACAATCATTTGCAGGAGCAAATAATACTAAAATGTGCTTCTACTGAAAGAAAATCACTAAAAACTTTGTGATATTTAAAAGACAGGTTTAGATACAAACAGATTTGTGATATTTCTGCTTAAGCAGATATACTTTGATACCTTCATTGTAAACCAATACTTCAAAAAGAAAACATATCCTCATTTTTTACTGAATCTAGCCAATAAAAATAGTAAGTAGCGAAGACTTAAGAACTCTTCCTATGTGATAGATGCAAAATTAACTCTCTCTCTCTATATATATATGTGTGTGTGTGTGTGTGTATGTATATATATATATATACATATATATGTATATATATATATATATATATATGGTATTTTAATGTAATTCTTCCTATACCCACCTGTAGCTCTATGTGACATGAAGTATTATGAGACAACTGAGGTACACAGAAATCAGTAACTCATCCAAAGTCACTCAGCAGGGAAGAGGTCATTGTGACACTAAAAAGTGACACTAAAATGCTACTTACCTTTACAAGACAAAGTTATTGGTAAAACTTGCAAGGACATTTGGAATCACCAATCCTGGCTCAGGAGAGAAAGTAATCAAGCAGATGTAACTATAGGAATTATAAATTCCAATACTACTAAGCTCCATAATATATTTGGCCTAATTCCTGCCCCCAAACTGGAAAGAAGCAAATAGCAGATGTCCAATAATCAAATCAGACTTAATAATGCATACATGGCCCCTGAGGTTCCTGCTGGAAGCTCAATCTCCGAGTCTCCCTTGTCTCAAAAGGCAGGAAGAGCTTGGACCTGAGCCCAAATGTGATCAGACCGCCAGTGTCTTCTACTACAAAAGCTGTTAACAGGCAGAATCATATCCTCTCCAAACCCGAATATATGTAGGTTTCTTCATTAGTGATTTAAAAACCATCCATTCCAGTGATAGCAAATTATGTTCAATACCTATAGATACCACTCAAGTATAATGAATCTACTTCCTGATTTTAATATGTATAGCACTGTTCAATGAAACCTAATAGAGTAAAAATACATTTTTTCACCCACAGAGCCAAGATCACCATAGACTTCTCATTCATAATATCACGAGACCATCAATGTGACACACTATTTCCATAGTTACAATTATGTGTGTGAACTTTTCAGTAAAACGTTGTTTTGACTTACATCTATAGTAATGACTTCAAATAGCCAAACTTTATATATCAAAACATGTTCTTTTGTAGGTATATATTTCTAAGCTATATTAATATATAAACCTTTCAAAGCTATGATATACAAAATAAAATTTTTAGCTCCTTGGGTTTGTTACTAGACAATAAAATTTCTTTAAATAAAATGTAATCAACATAGTTTTAACAGTTTTAAAAAATTTCATTAGTATAATTATTCAATGGATAAAGTATGAAATGCTTCAAATGTTTTTTATTTTTAATTTCATTACTTATTTAGCAGATAAAGTACTAAATGCTTTAAGAGCATAAACACAGAAATTATATTTGACAAAAGTAAATGATGCATAATCCTTAAGAATCTTTCTTAAATTGCAACTATTTCAACTCAGAAAATTTTAGAAGTGCCCATTCAAACAAATTGAAAAGTAGTTTCCCCTAATCTTTAAGACTCAAGAACAACTTTGCTTATTCTATTTATTTCCTGAAGAAACTCTAATTAACTCATTAAGTCCCTAGGTGAGAAGCAAAAATAGGTGCATCTTCTGGTGATATTTTAAAGTAATAGGTATTTTCCATGTAATAAATTTTTTTTGCAGTTTGTTGTTGTTTTTTTAAAGATTTTATTTATTATTTTTAGAGAGAGGGGAAGGGAGGGAGGCAGAAAGGGAGAGAAACATCAATGTATGGTTGACTTTCATCTGCCTCCAGCCTCCAGCTACAGAGTTGGCTGGAGACCTGGCTTGCAACCTGGTTATGTGCCCTGGCTGGGAATTGAACGAGTGACCTTTGGATTCGCAGGTTGGCGCCTTATCCACAGTGCCACCAGCCAGGGCCCATGTAATAAAATTTTAATAGAGGTTCATTATTTAGTGTAATAAAACAAATAATGCTATTGTTCCAAAATGCCACACTTTATTTTTCACACTATCTTTAGTGGCCACTCTCTTTAGAGACTGGCCTACATTTAATTGGGGAAGTTGCGAGCTTCAAATAATTTAGGAAGTGTTGCACTGTTTAATGGGCATTCAGTACTGTTGAAGAAGATAAATGCTATGTTTGAGATGCACACTGTAAAATTTCAGGGTAAAAAACTAAATTTTTATTGTAAATATTATCAGTGGCACTGACTAAAGTGATACACCACGTGACAACATCCTATTTGTAGAATTGGACTTAGGCATAGTCTCTGTCCTTTACAGAAAACTACACACAGTGCCAGGTGACGGTGGCTGTGACTGGTCAATCAGCAGTCAGACTGAACGAGGTAAGCTCTACACCTAACCTAGGGCGCATAAATAAATGTATAAGGCTCAATGGTAGGATATAGCTGCTGAAGCAATTAACTGTTTAAAAATCCCAATACACTTTTCAAATCAAACTGTTTGCTTGGCAGGGGGAAGCCTATTTTTATGTTTAAATAAATTTATTTGCATTTCATTAGTATATCTGATTTCCACCACATTTATATTTTACCAAGTCCTACATTTTCTGAGTAGACAGCAAAGTCCAACACTGATAATCCAGTGGTAATCCTGGCAAAGGTCACTTGCAGAATATCAACCCATGGAATGAAATGGGTTGAAAAACACGGCTAAGAATTACTCTGGAGGTCACTAAAACACGCCGCTGCTCCCTGCCTCGGCGAGAAGGAAAGTAGAGCCAGGCACTAAGTCACTATTTAGATAGAAGGGAGCTGGGGTGATACTGGAATACTGTACACATGTAGGGTATAAGCAAATTGGATTTTTAAAGAAATATTTTCACTGGAGCATAACATATCACAAAACAGCTCAGAAATTTTAGGTGTGATGAATTTTCACAAAGCAAACACACCCATCTAATCATATCCAAAACTCAGAAGAACCCCTATTCTAGTCTCAATCCTTTTCTTGAAAGGCAGCCATCAGTTTGATCTCTATCATCGCAAGCTAGCTGTGCCTGTTTCTGAATTTTGTATAAATGGATGACATCATATGAAGTGGGTGTCTGGTTTCTTTGGTGTAGTAATATGTTGGTTATAGCTCCTTCTTTCTCCCTGGACCAGCACTCTGCACTGTATAAACACACCACTGTGTGCCCTCTGACTACTATCGATGGGCATTTGGGTGGTTCTCATTTTGGGGCTGATGGAAGTAATCTTGCTTTGAACATTGGAAGCTTAGAGTGTGGCTGTTGCATTCTGTATTCATCTGCTAACTTCCCACCCAGTTTCTCCCCTGCGTATCCATTTTATCTGTTACTGATAAAGAAAAACCTTTCTTAAATACGAATTTGACTCCACACTCCTGCTCAGAATCCTCGAATGGCTCTCCACTGCCTCCAGGGTAAAATCCAAACTCCTCACAGGTCACTGAAGTTTGTATGACCTCTTGATCATCTTGGGGCCCCCCAGTTGCCCCTACACTCATGCCAAGGCATCGCAGGTCTTTAAATATACCATTATCCCCAGCACCTCTGCTCTCCCTCCACAAAAAATGCTTGTGATTCTTGCACATCCTTCCATCTCACTTTAGACACCTCCCAGGCACCTTTCCCCAATCTTTTGGCCCCTCTTTGGTCTGGAGGTGGTCCCTCTCTTCTGTGCTTCCAAAGCACTGTGTTGCTATTTTACTGTGGCAGCTCTCAATGGATTAATCAGCCCAATTCCTCTGATTCCCATACTACTGCTCGAACCCCTCCCTCAGCACAGTGGCGGACGCATGTCACACTATGTTTGTTTGATGAATAACACAGGTGGCTAACTGCATATGACAAACTGGCAGTTTGCATTTACAGAACTCATGCAAAAGTATCAGTGTGAACCCAGAGGTGACAAAATTGGCATTCAAATATCTTAAGTCCAGTAAAGCTCTGTAGTATTGATTTAAACTCCTGGAATAAAAATTAAATCTCACCATGAGAGATGCTACTATAAATATTATACCACATTGTAAAATTCTTCACTATAGCCCAAGGCATTTCCTAATGAAAGAATACTATCATTCTAATCCACAGTTCATAATTTGCATGTGATCATAAATAAAACATTTAATTGAAATATTTTATGGATATTAGTTATTAAATGCTCAGTGAAAGGAAACATGCAAGTAAACTGTACTTACGAAAAAGTCGCTAGAACTTTAGGTCAAGATAGAGGCACAGGTAAACACAGCTCACCTTCTTGCACAACCATAGCAAAAAGGACAACTAAATTACAAAACAACTATCACCCAGAATTGTTAGAAAACTCTAGCTGTGTGAAAGTCCAACAACCAAGGAATTAAAAAAATCATACTCATCCAGATGGGTAGGAGGGACAGAGGGGTGGAGATGCGGAGACAGAACAGGCAGTCCCACACCTATGTGCGGTGGATAAAAATCGGGAGGGATACTATAGGAGTGAGGAATCCCAGCCCCACACCAGACCACCCAGCTCAGGGTTCCAATGCCAGGAAGGTAAGTCCCCAGAACTTCTCTTGTAAAAACTGGTAGGGGTTGGGCTAGAGAAGAAACTGAGGGATTCTCAGGCACTCCTCTTAAAAGGCCTGCAATGGTCTGGACTTACACGGACTCACTACCTCTGGGTTCCAGCACCAGGGCAGCAGCTGGAAGGGCACATGTGGAGAAGCTGAAGTTTCTGGCCTCAGGGCAAGTGCTGGGGGACAGCTTCCTCCTAGATAAAACTCTAGGGACCAGGCAGCAGCTATTGTCCCTTTCCTGAGCCATCCCTCACATGGAGTCACAGAGCAGAGATACCATATCGAAGATTCCATCACCCGGGTTCACATGGGTTACCCTGCCCTGGAGATTACCTAAGGCTCTGCCCCATTCAACTTAAGGGTGCACTTTTCTATAACAGACCACACTACTAAGACAGGAAGCATCTTTACCTAATACACAGAAACAAATACAGGGAGGCTGCCAAAATGAGGAGACAAAGAAACATGACTGAAATGAAAAACAGAACAAACCTCCAGAAAAGAAAACTAAAAAAATGGGAAATGAGCAATCTATCAGATGCAAAGTTTATAACACTGGTTATTAGGAAGCTCAAGGAACTCATTGGGTACTTTAACAACATAAAAATGACCCAGGCAGAAATGAAGGTCACACTAAGTGAAATAAAGAACAATTTATGGGGAATCAACAGTGGAGTGGATGAAGCCAAGAATCAAATCAATGATTTGGACATAAGGAAGATAAAACATTCACTCAAAACAGCAAGCATGAAAAAAAAAAAATTAAAAAAAGGAAAAATGAAGATAGGTTAAGAAGCCTCTGAGATAGTTTCAAATGTACCAACATTTGAACCACAGGGGTGCCAGAAAAACAGAAAGAGCAAGAAATTAAAAATGTATTTGAAAAAACAATGAAAGAAAAGTTCTCTACTTCGGTGAAGGAAATAGATATACAAATCCAGGAATCACAGAGTCCTAAACAAGTTGGACCCAAAGAGGACCATGCCAAGACACATCATAATTAAAATGCCAAAACTTAAAAGATAAAGAGAGAACCATAGATGCAGCAAGAGAAAAGCAGAGTTACCTACAAATGAGTTCCCATATGACTGTCAGCTGATTTCTCAAAAGTAACTTTACAGGCAAGAAAGGACTGGCAGGAAATATTCAACGTGATGAAAAGCAAAGACCTACAACCTAGATTTCTCTATCCAGCAAAGCTATCATTTAAAATAGAGGTACCCATAAAGTGCTTCCTAGGCAAGGTAAAGCTAAAGGTATTCATCATTACCAAACCATTATTATATGAAATGTTAAAGGGACTTATTCAAGAAAGAAAAAGATCAAAACTATGAACATTAAAAAGGCAACAAACCTACAACTATCAACAACTGAACATAAAAACAAACTAAGGAAACAAACAGAACAGAAACAGAATCATAGATATGGAGATCATTTGGAGAGTTATCAGTTGGAAGTGGGGAGGGGGAGAATGGGGAGGTGGAGGTGCAGGTATTAAGAAGTACAAATGGATAGGTACAAAATAGACTGGAAGATGTTAAGAACAGTATAGGGGGAGCCAAAAAACTTATGTATATACATGACTGACCCCTGGACAGGAACTACACGGGGAACTGCCAGAGGGAATGGGAGGTACCAGGTGGGAGGCAGCAAACGTGGAAAACTTGGGACAACTGTAATAGTGTAATCAATAAAATATTTAAAAAACAAAAAAAGAAAACACTGATAGAAAAACAACTGCAAAAATATTGTCTAATGTTCATAAATTGGAGAAAGTTCAGAAGGGTGTCAAGTTCTGACATAGTTCCTTCTCAACACTTTCTCTTAAGCAAAGCTTTTACCTCCCTGAAAACAAATTAATCAAAATAGGCTCAATGTCACCAGTCAAGAAGGAAGACATGCTCGACCCTACAAACTCAGAGAGTTTTAGTAAAAAGAATGTAAGGACTCTGCCTGGGCTGGTGTGGTTCAGTGGATTGAGCGCCAGCCTGTGAACCAAAGGGTTGCTGGGTTCAATTCCCAGTCAAGGCACATGCCTGGGTCTCTAGGTGGGGACATTTGAGAGGCAACCACACACTGATCCTTCTGTCCCACTCTTTCTCTCTCCCTGCCCCCCGCTAAAAATAAATAAACAAAATCTTAAAAAAAAAAAAAAAGAATGTAAGGAATCTAATTAAACCAAAACAAAGGAATTGATAAAGTAAACAACACAGACTTCTCCAACTATTTTCAGATTCTGGCTTATAGATTACCTATCTAAATAATTTGTCTAAGATTATGAAGACACACACACACATACCTGTGGTTAAAATTCTGTCTCATTTCATAGCTTGGGAATACAGAGAGTAAACACAACATATACTTTACCCTCAACTGTTCCCTCAAATATGTTATTTGTTTTCTCAATCAACAAGTTCTTAAATTGCTATGTTTAATTCCTTTAGGTGGGGAGGAGATAAGCTAACTTTTCAAATTTATAACTGTATTATTTCAGAAAGGAATTTAGTTAAATAAACATACACCTCATTTCATTTTAAAAACTAGACTCTAAAAGTTCCAAACCATTTACAGTAACTAATAATTCATTTTCTTAGTACAATTTAGCCATAAATAAAGAGTTAAGTTTCAGACATTCTGAACTTTTAAGAGCAATGAGCATTTCTGTAGAGCTACTCATATTAAGCAAAATTACAAATTTGCATCTAGAACTGAGAAGACAGATCCAACAGATCTAAGTATTAGAGAAGTGAAATAAAGCTATAAAATTCACTCACCTGCATTCTAATTATACTTCTCAGCATTACTGTACAATTTATTTTCAGGATGTCCTGTGCTTCCTTTTTCTTATTTTATCTATTATTTTTCAGAGAGAGAGGAAGGGAGAGAGGCAGAGAGGGAGAGAAATGTCAATGTATGGTTGCCTTTCACCTGCCTCCAGTCACGGACCTGGCTGGAGACCTGGCTTGCAACCTGGTTATGTGCCCAGGCTTGGGAATCGAACCTGCAACTGTTGGGTTCAGAGGCCGGCGCCTTATCCACTGTGCTACCAGCCAGGGCCTGTGCTTCCTTTTTAAGACTGATCTGGACTTGTAATTTAGTAATTAATACACGCATGTGTGTGTGTGTGTGTGTGTGTGTGTGTGTGTGTATTTGTGTATGTATTCTCCCTCTTTCTCTCTCTGGTTCCTTAGCTATAGTTTAAATCAGAAGTCACAGTTCCTTTCTTTCTTTATAACTGCTATTTCTTGTGAACACAGTACACGGTCATTAAATTAATCAATTAACCAGTAGCTAACTGGTCAAGTCATACAACGATCCGGTGTCAATGCCAAGAGACCTATGCATTTCTGACTGCCTAAGTTTCCACAGATCCACAATAACATTAATCTATTTAATCCAAAGAAGTAAAATAGTATAGACCCCTCATGAACAAACTGAACAACAAAATACTCCAAAATGTACATATGAAAATTAATGTAAGAAATCCTCAAAAACTCATGGCTTGTCTTTCAATGTGGTGGAATAACAACATATTCACAGGGAAAAGGCAGACTAAATAAATTATTAAATTTTAGACTACAAAACTCATGCAGAATAAAACCATTCAAATAATGATCTAACAAACTGAAATAAAATATTCATGCTAGTTCTATGTTAATATAGATAGTCATAGTCCAATAAAGTTAGCAGTTCCCTTAAAAAATGGGAATCAAAGATTCAAGGCCTAAGGAATTTCCTGCTGCAGCGGTCCTGAAGGTGGGATGGGGACATTTCCTGAGGTTTTAAGCACTGTAGCCCAGGACAGATGTTCTCACAATCCAGGGGCTGTCTGTCTGTCTATAAACAGTCAACTGAAGCACTAGCAGAAGCATAAACTTGGGCTCTTTTTGGAAGTTTTCCCACTGCTCAAAATTTACCTAGTAGTGGCAGAATGACTAAGAAAATTAAGTCACTAATTTTTAAAATTCGAAGCCAAGTAACCAATTATTTGCACTACTCGTAGCTACTGAACCAAAAAATCTTATTAAAGAGATAAACAATGTCCTAATTTCTTAAAAGTCAAGAATACTAATGTATTTAAAGTTATGACTCAGTAGCAACTAAAAAAAGCAAAAACAATGAAATTACCAAAAACAAAACAAAAAAGTTTTAAATACATTCAATACTCAAATAAATTTGAAGAGAGAATGACCCCAGTCAAGGAAATAAAATGCTGACTTAATTAAACCATCACCTCAGCTCCTTCAAAGGTCACAGGGAAAGAACACTGATGTGAAAATCATCAGATACCAGTACTGTTTACATGCCATGAAGTTTTACATTTGGCAACAGCCTATAGTATGAGAAGCATTACAACTCAGAAACTGCACTGTCTACTTTTTACCCTGAAAAAATTCAAATACTGTCCACCAGTGTTAGACAAATTATAACATTAGGCAGTTTTATTTGTAACAAACAAAACAAAACACCGAACAGCCGAGGTTAACTGAGGTCAAGAGGGAGGCTATAAAACAAGGTGAAGCTCTCCTATGTTTCTAAACTTGAGTCCCCTTAACACCCAGCCTCAGCCAGAGTCCAGCACAGGACTCCACCTCCTCAGGCCTTTCCTGTCTTCCTTACCTCCCACCCAGAATTTTCACAAGGAATCCATTAGCAGCAGAAAAACACAGGCCGCTTTACACCTGCCTAAGCAAAATCTAGGAATGAAGATAGTTCTATCTATTCAGCAAAGCTAATTCTGGGGATCCTATGAAAGTCACCTTAAGAATTCACCTTGGAGCCTGACACTGAGCAGTAAGCTAAATTTCCCAGGGCGGAAGGCCCGGATCTTGTTCCCTGCCCAATCGCAAGGAGCAGCCACGATGTCCCTTCCAGTTCTGTGATGCGAATGCCTTTGCAATGTTTTTCTAAAAAAGGGCAACTCAAAATTAAAATTCAAGAACATAATCTTTTTAGGAAAATAAGGTGGAAAATTCCTATTATTATATAGGAAGAATAGCCCTGACTGGTAGCACAGTGGATAAGGCACTGGCCTGCGAACCCAAAGGTTCGATTCCCCAGCCAGGGCACGTAACCAGGTTGCAAACCAGGTCTCCAGACAAATCCATAGCTGGAGGCAGGTGAAAGGCAACCATACATTGATGTCTTTCTCCCTCTCTGCCTCTTTCCTTTCCCCTCTTTCTAGAAATAAATAAAATCTTAAAAAAAAAAAAAAAATATATATATATATATATATACACATATGAAGAATAAACATCTGTGAATGTTCCAAAAATCTCTAAGTGAATGACAGGAACTGTCCTTCAAGACAAAGAAGTAATTAATCAGGCCAATAAACTCATTATAAAGCCACGAAAGTCAAATTAAATAAAACCAAAAAGAGAGAAAGCGATGTCCCAGTTTTGCGCACTGGGAGATGAAGCTTTGCTGAGCACTAATTATATAACTAGATGAAACAAGTTGATGTTCTGTTTTAAATGGTTTTTATTTAAACAAGAACATTGTGAAGAACAAAGCATTTTGAATTATTCTCCCAAATTAATCTTGGGCATTAAAGAAGGTTATGCAAGTAATTATTTTCTAATGTGTCCTATGTAATAGTGACGAAGGTACATGTTAAAGATACATTTAAAAGCCAAATGTCTAGTCCTATAGTTTTGGGCTTTCCAACATGTCTCCTAAGCTGGGGTTCTAAACACAAAGTACAAAAACACATAAGGAAGTGTACAGCATCTGGGGTGCTCATAGTTGAAAATGTAAAGTGCTTTCAGGAAACTGTCAAAACCACTTATTTTGGTTTATTTATCTTTGCGTTTTTTTCTTTTTTAAACTTCTAGTCAGTTCTATTTCTGAAGGAACTGAGGATGTCATCCTTTGAGACTCTGCTCTTGAAACAAAGCTTCAGTCTAAGAATAAAGGTATAAAGCACGAAAACATTCTTCGGAAAGCCACCCACCTTATTATAGGGACCCTGGTTCATCCAAAACACATATACCATATACACCCTGTTTAGACAATCATAGCTTGATATGTTGATAGGGAAGGCACATGATAGGGGAGGAAGACAATACACCAAGGAGGACTCGAGACTATAAGGATATTACGTGTCACAGGCACTCAAAGCTCAGTCCAAGAATTGAGCTGGGCTTGGTTTAACATATTATACATATATACCTTTAAGTTGTTGCACACACACAGCCTGGCTGCAGCACTGTTTCTCCTTTAGCCTCTGAGTCTTGAGAAATAAGGCATGTTGTGGTGACCTTTAGGACCAGCTCTCAGTTTTAGGACACAGCCACTCCTCAGAATCTCAGTCCCCTACATCTCTTAGGCACACGTATGAGTGCGTGCATGGACAGGACACACACACCCACCCCACACAATGTAAAGGGGCCCGCTGTGGTAGTCACGGAGGCCCACCACCCTTACAAGGGCTGTCTCTGCTATGAAATCTATTTGCTTTTGAAAGTAATTACCTAAATTTACAGTGCTAAGCTTATTATTTCAATTTTAATCTGATTGCTGGTTATAAAAAGAAAATTATTAATGAAATATTACTTGGTAATAAAATGTTTAAAAAATGGGGTGGAGATTTGACAAAAGATATAATTCTGGTAGTAAAATGTCATAAACTTACTCATATACTTAACATTTAAAAAATGGGATGGAGATTTGATAAAAGATATCATTCTGGTAGTAAAATGTTATAAACTTACTTGTATACTTAACATTAAAAAAAAAGGTGTTCACTATATGGGGGAAAAACAGAAAAGTTTGAGAAGATAAAAATATAAAGCCATTCATGACCTCATCCTTCATTTTGGCCTCTTCCTTCAGCCTAAATCCATCCCAAAGCAACCTAATTCATTTTCTCACTCATTCACTCACTTTTAATATAATGCGTTGGCCAAAAAAGCCATTGTTTTTCCTGTAAAATAAGACATTTTAAATTTACTAATAACTTGACTGACTTGGATACTTTGAGTATGTCGGCTCTCTCTCACTATTGGCTTCTGGCGGGCAGAGGCCGGGGGCTGCTGAACATCTCGCAATGCACAAGACAGCCCCACAGCAGAGAGTCATTCGGCCTAACTTCACGAGCCACTGACAGTAAAATAAAGTCTATGTTCCTATCGCTGCTCGCCTCACTTCAGCCCCTTCCTGAACTACATTTCCCTTTGTGAGGTCACCGGATCTCCCTGCCCCTCTGCACCTTTTTCTTTGCTTAGAGCATCTTCCTCCTTCCTCCTCACTTTGCCAGGCTTCATTCGCCCAGGCATCTTGCTGGTCCCTGCCTGATGAGGTGGCGATGGTGACTGTGACAGTGATGGGGAGGAGGCACCAGCACATGCTGAGCCTCCTCCAACAGGCACATATTATTATTATCATGCCCATTTCACAAAGCAGAATGCAGAGGCTTGGAGAGGATAATTAACTTGATACAATACAGCTAGTATGAGAAGGAGCTGGGATCTGAACAGAGTCTGACTGCCCTGCCATCCTTGCTCTTAACCTTTACCTGGGGCGACAAACCCCACAGGGACCAAGCGGGTTTGCATATTAAATCCAAAGAAAAGTTTTCACCTCCACAAAGAAATATGCTTAAAAAAATAACACATGGCCCTTTAAGTTCATTTCTTCTACAAAGATGGATAATATTCACTTTCGCCTTATCGCTATCATAAAAAACCAACAGCCCTTCATTAATTTTTCCTCCAAAATAAAAATTGGGATTTAATATCATTTTCCTAAAGACACCTTTTATATCCTGGAAATTTTTTAATGTGCTTTAGGATGAAAGTGTGAGATGATACCTTAATAAACCTGAAAAAAGAATATAGTCAAAAAATATAATAGAATATGGAAGAGCTCACTATTCTTGTCATTTATATTGGAAAAACCAAAAATGCTATAAACAATTTGTGGTTTTTCTGTTGCAACTTGAAAAATTTCAAGTTCTACTTAGTGCTTCAATATTTACATGAGTACAAATCAAATTTTTTTAATCAAAGGAGGTCCAACATATTCTATAACAGCCTGAGACCTGAGCTTTGAGAAGAATTTGATTGCCAACTGATCCTATTCTGCCTCATTACAAACTCTTTGGGGTTAACCTGAATTCTTTATCAACATTTAAGTTGTCCTTAATTTCTAGCTTAATGGAAAGTCACATTTCAAGGATGGCTGAAGTATGTGATATATTTAGTTCTTAACATATGCCTACTTTAAAAATAAGATCATACACAGAAATTGCTCATAGTACATCTGTGGTTAAGAAGCTCTGTTAACAACTGATTATGTAATATTTTAGTTTTGGTAGTAAAAGATTCCAGATGTTTACTCTAACAGCTTTTGTAGACACACGGGATTAATGTTATACACATAATAACTGGTTTTGGAACAGGGCCAATATGTGTACATATGCTGTTTGATTATGTTGGCACCCTAGGCATTTCAAACACCACCAGAATTTGCAGCTGATATTCCCATTACAAATTCTGTTTCAAATAATTACAGAAGGTTAAAGAAATGGGGCAATGCACATGCTAAGGAAATCTATCTAGCACTTTTTACTTTGAACAGATTTGGAAGTTTTATGGATCAAAACTCTCTTACATTCTACACAGATGAATACAAAAACTGGAAGGAAACATTTTCTTCAAAATTCTTTGCTGAATACTAGTGTAGTAATTTTCATAGCCTTTTAAAAATTACTGTTCTCCTTTCTAAAAATTCATCTGTCCCAAGGGAGCCTTTGGCTCAGCCATGAAAGTTTCCCATGTGTCTTAGACCTTGACTTTGAAATATACTCTACGCAAACAGTGCTGTTTGTTTTGAACGAACATTACAAAGTTCCTCACCTAGATGATTCTGAACAACCTGCTGTGAATCTAAAAGCATACCAACATAGAATTGTTTTATACTAATAATTCAAATTTCTCCCCCTTCCTCTTAAAACAACAACAATATAAATAGTATTTCCAGTTTTTCCAAGAGATGATTAAAAGTTTCATATGTGAAAATAAATGAGTAAATCATTACAAAAATAGATGAGCTGGGCTAGCAAAGCAATACAGACTACCTTAGAAGGGTCTTTTCAGTGAAGCAAGCCCAGTGGAAAATTTCCTAATCCAGAAGTTTTCCAGACATAAAATTTCCAAATTTCCCAAGACCATATGTTAATCACTAACTCTCCTGGAATATGGGAAATTTCCTTCATGTGCCGTAGGGTGCTGCTTTCATGCACGTTAATTTAAACATACACACAGAAATATGTATTTCACTTAAAAAGCCTGTCATGATGACCCAAGATATTCTTGTAAATTTATCAGGAACACTTATGTAAAACATACAGGACAGATGAAGCTACTGAAGCACCTTTTCAGATTTCTGGAATTTCTGTAAATAAGAAGTATTTTCAATAATGATGATAATGGCTGTAGGTTTACCTGTATTGCTGATGTTGAAATCTCTATCAAATTCTCTTCTCTGAAGCTCTCCCACCCCACCTGTCACTCAGACTCCACTGAACATGCACCTTTGGAGGCAGACGCTCATTTTCCAGTCTTTTATTTTAAAATCTCTCTATCAATTGTTGGCCATTTTAATTGCCTTTATTATTGCAGGCATTCATAATTTTATAACTGCGCTGATCTGCAATCCACCTGGCACACGGCCAGGCTCAAATCTGGTTTGCACCTCTGTTACACACATGACAGAGGTTTAAGAAAAGGGGCTTAATCCAGCTCAAGAACTCTGTATTGTCTTCATACCATCATGATGAGAAAGGATGGGTCTCAAGTGTAACAGAGACAGCCAAAATAGACACTGATAATCCCAGTAACTGAGACAGTTAGAAAAACAACACCAACAACAGCTAAATCTAGTATTGTGGAGTGTTGACATTTTAAATGTTTGGCAGTTAGTAAAATCAAAGTAACCTAGAAACCTAGTACAATGCAACTCCCCCAAATTTCACATCTGAGGTACAGAAACTGTAATGCTGGCAAAATCAAAATAATATGGAAAGGAGTCCAGGACTGTAAAATGCTTGATTTATGTAGTAGCAGAACACTGTAATCCAGATTGCCTCAAAAATGGATGAAAAAACTTGCAAGTAAATTAACTGGGCACCTAGATACTGGCTGTGAAAGAAAGCTCATTGCATTGTTTTGTCAGGTAAAGACTCTTCATTTATTCTGAAAGCAGCAGCAGTCCAGGTGGTCAGGAGTCAGATATGTAAGAGGATCCCCTGTATTTCCAACAACTCCAACTTGCTATCTCTATGAACGTGCTGCAGGGGGTCAGATGGCTATGGCCTGCTGCCTGTTTTGTAAATAAAGTTTTATTGGAACACAGTCATGCTTATTCATTGACCCTCTCTCTATGGCTGCTATGTGCTACAGTGTGAGAGTTGAGTAGTTACAAAAGAGACAATATGGCCAACAAAGCCTAAATTACTTATTGTTGGTCCTCTGTAGAACAGTTTATGGATGCTGCCAGGACGATGGTGTGGAAGAGTACACTGGTGGTGATGCCCTGGTTGCGTACTTGAGACAAGAAGTGCAGGCATAAAAGGTTGCACATAAGCCATTTTCTTTCTTTCTCTTTACATTATGGGGCATGAAGAATTTTCTAACAGTGTGTTTCAATAGTGAATATTTTTGGTAAGAATAGAAAACAAGTCACTAAAATACAATCAATTCTGTGAACACAGTACTTGCATGTATGCTTTCTGCATACTCCACAGTATTAATATGAGAGAGAACATTTGTATTTACAGATCATCTCCATGGTACTGATACTTAATAAAAACACACTTGTGAACACTGAGTAATTGATACATTCTTTCCATAATCAACTAATAAATATCTCTATGTATTTTTACTACAGGATAATGAAATACCATGCTTCTATGGAAATAATTTAACAGTGTATCATAGCTACTTTTGAGAATAACATGTCTTAGATTATCAATAGAATAGTGGTAAATGGCCCAAGAAATGTAACAATTAAGCATAGTTGGCCTTTGAGTGGACTGCTTCTTTGTGCTATACATAGTCTGTGTGAGGAAATGCTTTTTGAGTCCTAACTTTATTCCAGACATTAATCTGGGGCTGCTTCTCTATTAAAATCTAAGTTTAGGAAAAAAATAGGAATTCAAAGACATCTATTTAGTTTATAAAAGAAGTGAAATATTATTCATCAGAATAATATACTTTTCTACTACACTGAGAGCCGTGGAATTTCTGTTTCATACCAAACAGCTCAGCAAAAATGCCTATGGTATTCAGCGACAACTCTGCAGAGCATCACCACAGGCTGTAGAACCAGTTCTGTGTCTGACAGACAGAAATGCAGTGTTAGATTACAAAAGCGTAGAATTCATCTTATCTAGACAGGTGATTTAACAAGTCATGCTACCAAACCCCATAGAAAGTTCTTGGAAAACAAATGCAATTATGCAGAATGAATTAACTTCTGTTTTTTACAATCCCTCAACCCGGGATTAAGAAGCATAAGAAACATGGAGATTTAAAAACCAAGTTTTTTTTTCTTTTCTCCTGAATAAAGCATTGTTTTGATCATAGGGAAAAACTACTAAGAATTATGTTACCATTAAGTGTAACTCTATTAATCACTGTAACATCTGTCAATTACATATTAGAAAACAAAAAAATTACAATCACTTTTAGGAAAATTCAGACATAGTATAATCTATACCCCAAGAGAAAGATATCCATTTTGCCTCATTTTTATTTTAAAATTAATTTTACCTTTTTAATAGTATGTCTCTTTTTGTTTCCCGACATCTTTTTAAGCAAAGTGAGGCACAAATAAACAAATCAGTGGCGATCAACATGAAAACAAAACTAATAATTTGGCTACCATTTACTGAAGATTTGCACAAGTTAAAGATAAGTACTTCTGAGGAGGCAACCATTTAATATTGATTAGAGGGGTGATTCAAAGATAAATATTATTTAAAACTATAGATCACGCAGCATAGTTTGAGATTGATAGTTTCTTTAATAAGTAGGTAAAACATTTTTCTAATTAGAATGATCACTAATAATAAAAGGTATTTAAACTAGTAGAAAATTTTTAAGTTTTAATAATATAAAAGAGTACCGGTAAGACAGTCATGTTAAGAATTTCATAGTGTTAAGAAAGTACTTGGATCTTGAATTAAGATCAATCAAATACTGGCACAGTGGACAAGCAACAAAAGATGCAGCATTTAAACATGATGGAAAAAGACAGGGGTTTACTTAGAATGAGTGTATACGGGACATTATAGAAAGTGACAAACAGGAACATATGTACACAATTTGAGCAGAACAGAGAAAATTTAAGTTTTGTCTCGAATTTGGGGCTTATTATTTTAGCCACCAGAGGTCACCCTTTCCCCAGAGAGATGAAAAGCAGGGTTTGTGAAGCACTTGACACTCTAAGTTATAAGGATACAAGGGGGAAAAAACCCATCTGTTTATAATTACAACATTCTTCTCTCTCCATCCAAACCGTATCGAAGAATGCCCCCCACCAACTTTCCCCTTTATGCAGACATACAGGTAATGGAGAACAGAACTGAAAACAACCTGTGAAGCTAAAATTACCTACAGAACAGTTGAGCCCAGCAGTGAGGGATGGGAGGGAGGAATGCAGGTCCCTGGGAGAAGAGAGGTTTGTGGAATAGCTACCATGCTACTGCGAGATAATGAAAGGAACTGGGTGAAAGAGGATTCAGAAATTTCTACTGTGTATTATTATAAATATAACCATTCCTGGAATATTTTCAGCTAAAGGCTGCAGTAAAAATTTATATTGCTTTTTCAATTAGCTTTGTACTTATATTTTGTGTCCAAATCTGGCTTTAAGGAAAAAGCAAATTGACCAGAGCTCCTTCAAAGTTCAACATATACATTTGCAATTAAATTGGAAAGGAGACCCTTATTCATCATTGTATCGAACAAAATATTTGGTCACTAAAAGCACTCTTCCTCACTCAAATTCACATATAGTAAGGAGCCGACAACCAACATTTCCAATCTCTTTTGTTTCAATTCCATTGGGTAGGGGCATTTATCGTCACTAAGGTAGCTACAGATGGAAGTAAAATTCAAGGGTTAGAGTAGATTTTTATAATTTCACATATGTGAATTATAGTAGCCAAGAGATCCTTTAGCATAGAGCCTTTATAATTACCCAGGGGTTTAGAACCTTCCAAAAACACCATCCTTCTTATTTCATGTAGCACAAAGGAAAGCTGAAAGAAATAGGTATTTAGTAGCCCACCACAAGTCTTGAGCAGTTCGCAAAATACTTGTTCAGTAAATGTTTTAGGTTTCAACATATTGGCAAAACAGACTATAGAGCATTACATGTTTTCCTTTTTTAATTTTAAATTATATTTTATTGATTATGCTATTGTAAGTTGTACTGATTTTCCCCTTTGGCTGCCCTCCACCCAGCACCCCCCACTCCCTCAGGTAATCTTACAACTCTTATTCATGTCCATAGATCATGTGTAGAAGTTCTTTGGCTATTACTCCATTTCTTATGCTATATTTTATAACCCCATGGCTAGTCTGTAACTATTTACTTGTGCTTCTTAATCCCCTCACCTTGTCACCTACTCCCCTACACCTCTCCCATCTGACAACCAACAAAATGCTCTCTGTATCCATGATTCTGTCTGTTGTTTGCTTAGTTTTTTATATTTAATTGTTGATAAGATTTCTTTTGCCATTTTATTGTTCATAGTTTTGACAGTTTATGTAAGTACCTTTAAAATTTCATATAATAATGGTTTGGTGATGATGAACTCTAGTTTTTTCTTATCTGGGAAGCTTTTTACCTGCTAATCCCTTCTAGCCTGCAAAGTTTCTTTTGAGAAATCAGCTTATAGTCTTATGGAACCCACTTCCCTGAAGGTAACTAACTTCTTTTCTCCTTCTGCTTTTAAGATGATCTCTTTATCTCTAACCTTTGGCATTTTAATTATGATGTGTTTTGGTGTGGGCCTCCATCTTGTTTGGGACTCTCTGTGCTTCCTGGAATTGCATGTCTATTGTCTTCACCAAATTAGAAAAGTTTTCTTCCATTGTTTTTTTTTCAAATACATTTCCAATTTCTTGCTCTTTCTCTCCACCTTCTGGCACCCCTATGATGTGAATGTTGGAACATATGAAGTTGTCCCAGAGGCTGCTTATACTATACTCATTTTAAAAAATCTTTTCCTTATTGTTCTGATAGGTTGTTTTGTGCTTCCTTATGTTCCATATCATTGATTCCACTTCATTCATTCTACTGTTGTTTCCTTGTAAACTGTTCTTTATTTCAATTAGTGTATCATTCATTGCTGACTGAATCTTTCTTATGCCTTTGAGGTCCTCACTAAGTTCCTTGAGCATCCTTATGACCAGTGTTTTGAACTCTTCATCTGATAGATTGCTTACTTCCATTTTGTTTAGCTCTTTTTTCTGGAGTTTTGATCTGTTCTTTCATTTGGGCCATGTTTGTCTCTTCATTTTGGCAGCCTCCCTGTGTTTGTTTTTACATATTAAGTAGAGCTGCATTGACTCCATCTCTTGGTACTATGACCTAATGTAGTAAGTGTCCTATAGGGTCCAGTGGCACAGCCTCCGCTATCACCTAAGCTGGGTACTCGAGGTGCACCCTTCGTGTGGGCTGAGTACACCCTCCTCTTGTAGTTAAGCCTTCAGCCTACTGGCAAATAAATGAGAGGAATCTATCCAGGCCAGTCTGCTGCAAAAATTGGCTGTGACCACCGACCACCAACTTCTGCTCTCCATGGAGGATCAGCTGTGCTGGGGCAGGGTGATGACGTTCCAACATGATCTGTAGCTGTCCACTGGGTACACTGGCCCTGGGTTTTACCAGGAAATGCAGACCAAGGTCAGCTCCCGCCTGTGGGTTGCCCTGGGGCCACCCTGTCTGAGCCATAAAGCCATCTGAGATGCTGCCACCTGTGCTGGGCTTGGAGATTCCCAGGTGAAGCCAAGCTGTGAAGCTAGGCTGGCTGCTGCTAATGCCAGGCCTGGGGCTCACTGAGGCAATTGTTGCTTGTTTGATAGGATTTAGGAAGTTGTGAAGCATGAGCCCTAACTATCCATTTATATGAAAAAGCAGTTTGGGTGGATTCATAAGTTGGGTGGCACAGAATCTCTGGGAATCTCCATGGTGGGTTAAACAGTGTTAGCTAGTTTGATGAAGTCTCAGATATGGCACCAGCCTGCTGGCTCTGTGGTTCTGTGGGAGGAGGGCTTAGAAAAGGGACAATGGCCATTGCTCATCTTGATGTCAGACATTTCAGTTTCTACCCATATGCCACTGGCGTCTTTCAGCTGCTACCCCAGTGCCGGAGCCCAGAGGGGGTGAGTGTCTGTAGGTGAGCCTCTATGTGCATTCTTTAAGAAAGACTGTTTGGGGCTCCAGCAGCTTCTTCTATAGACTCAATCCCTGCTGGTTTTCGCAGGCATAAGTTGTGGGGACTTATCTTCCTTGCACTGGAACCCTGGCTGGGGGGCCTGGTGTCGGGCTGGGACTCCTAGCTCCCCAAATATTCCTCCTGATTTTTTATTTACACTTGGGTATGGGACCAGCCCATTCTGTGTCTATGTATCTTTCTACTGGTCTGGATGGATGTGGTTTTTTAATTCTGTACTTGTCCAGACTTCCTTTCAACTTGATTTCTGACAGTTTTGAGTGATGGTTCTATATTTTAGTTATAATTTTGATTTGGTTGTGGAAAGAGGCAAGCCATGTTTGCCCATGCTGCCATCTTGACCAGAATCGAACATCATTATATATTGTGGGTACCTAAAAACTTTCTTTCCCAGGTACAAAGGCAAACTATGTTTATTATGCAATGTTCAGAAAATAGAGGAAGGCTATAAGAAAGTATAATTACCTATAATCCCACAAAATATGCAGCAAAAAAATGAAGCTCTGAATGAAACATTTGTAAATATGCAAGTTAAATTTACACATGGCTTCATACTCTAATAATTATAATTAATCTCTGTTCAGCTCACAAAATCCACTGTATTTTGCCTCTATCAATGAAATAACTTTCAACGAGTTTACCAAGAATCTTAGGCTTGGAGGACTGTATTTTCATGCTCATCTTATACCTTCTTTGATGTCTCTATAGCATTGGCATTGCTGACCGTGCCTTTGCAAACACTCTCCTATACTGATTTCTTACCTCCTAGTTCCACAGCTCCTTCCATCCATCTGGTCATCCTCCAGTAGTCATCAGTGCGGGCTGTTCTTACTCAGGTTAACATTAACTACTGAATTTCTGGCTCTTCTATGTCACTCATTTACACCCTCTCCTTGAGTGACCACAGTAATTCTCATAGTATCAACTACTAGCTACATATTGATGGGCTTAAAACACAGTAGATGCTTAAAAATGTTTAATCTTAATGATGTCATGACATTCAAACCTAATCTCCAGGAACTTCTTAGCTCCAAGACCAGGACTGGCCACAGAGCAAAAGCCAATCTTCCACTGCAGCTGAGAATGTTATTATAATTGGCATTTAGGCTTTTTAAAAATTATACTTTATTGATTTATTTTGAATTTTTTAAAGATTTTATTTATTTTTAAAGCGAGAGGAAGAGAGGGAGAAAGAGAAGGAGACAGACATCACTGTGTGGTTGCCTCTCACATGCACCCAACCAAGGACCTAGCCTGCAACCCAGGCATGTGCCCTGACCAAGAATTGCACCAGGACCCTTGGGTTTGCAGGCAGGTGTTCAATCCATTGAGCTACACCAGCCAGGGCAGGTTTAATCAAATTAAATGTCCAGCCATTTGCCAATGTGTTTAAAGCCAAGAGCATTATATAATGTAATTGATCAATTTATCAGGAAGACATAACATCTATACATTAACTCAAAACCACACTATATATGAAGCAAACACTGACAGAACTGAAGGGAGAAACAGATAACAATACTATAATACTATTTGGAGGACACTCCAAAATCCCATGTTCAATGGCAGAGCACCTAGAGTAGATGAATAAGGAAACACAGAATTTGAACATTATAGATCAAATGGACCTTAAAGGCATATAAAGAATAATCCACTCAACAGCAGTAGACTGTATCTTTTTCTCAGTGCACACAAAACATTCTCCAGGAGAGATCACATGTTAAGTCACAAAATGTCTTAAATTTAAGACTGAAATCCTAAAAAGTATCTTTTCTAAACACAATGGAATGAAACTACAGAGATCAATAGTAGAAGGAAAACTGGAAAAATCCACAAATATGTGGAAATTAAATAGAACTTAACAATAAGTGGGTCAAAAAACAAAAAGAAATTAAAGAATATCTTGAGACAGATGAAAACAAAATATACCAAAATTTATTGATGCAACAAAAGTAGCAAGTATGAAGAGAGGTGTTTATAATGATAAACATGTACATTAAAAAAGATTTCACCAAGGTCAAAAAAAAAAAAAAAAAAGATTTCAAATAAACAACCTAACTTTTATGCCTCAAGGAAGTAGAAAAAGAATAAACTAGGTGATAAATTAGCAGAAGAAAGGAACAATAAACACTAGAACAGAAGTAAAATAGAGAACAGTAAAACAACAGGAAAAACACAATAGCTTTTTAAAAAATTAACACTGACAAGACTTTAGCTAGACTGAGCAAAAAAAAAGAGAGAGAAGATTCCAAAAAATTACAAGTTAAAGAGGAGAAATAACAACTGATACCAACAAAATATAAAGAATAAAAAATTACTATAAACAATTACATGTCAACAAACTGGAAGACCCAGAAGAAATAAATAAATTCCTAGAAATGTACAACCTACCAAGGCTGAGTCACGAAGAAACAGAAAATCCAAACAGACAGAAAACAAGGAAACCGAATCAGTAATAATAATAATAAAAACTTCCGAAAAAGAAAACCTGAGCATTAGGTGGCTTCAATGGTGAATTCTACCAAACATTTATTTATTTATTTAAGATATTTTATTTATTATTTTCAGAGGGAGAAGAAGGGAGAGAGGCAAAGTGGGAGAGAAACATCAATGTATGGTTGCCTTTCACCTGCCTCCAGCTATGCACCTGGCTGGAGACCTGGCTTGCAACCTGGTTATGTGCCCTGACTGGGGAATTGAACCAGCGACCTTTGGGTTCGCAGGCCAGCACCTATCTACTGAGCTGCCTTGAATTCTACCGAACACTTAAAGGAATAATGCCAATCCTCTTTAAACTCGTCCAAAAAATTGAAAAGGAGGGAACAAGCTCATTTTACAAGGCCAGCATTATCCTGATACCAAGCCAGACAAAAATAGTGCAAGAAAATTACAGGACAGTGTCCTAGATAAACGTAGATACAAAAATTCTCAACATTCTACTAGTAAACCAAATTCAGAAGCATGTTAAAAAGATCATACACCACAACCAGGTGGGATTTATTTGTGAGACGCAAGGATGATTTCACAATACAAAACCCAATAAACATGACATTTTACAATAACAGAGCAAAGGATAAAAATCACATGATCTAGTAGATATAAAAAGAATCTGACAAAATTCAATACCTTTTATGATTAAAAAAAATATTCCTGACAAACAAGGACCCAAAGAAAACAACTCAACTTACTTATGAAGACATATATGAAATGCCACATCTAGCATCAGGCTCAATAGTGAAAAGTTGAAAACCTTTCCTCTAAGATCAGGAACAATGTAAGAATTGTTATTCTTGTCACTTCTCTTCAACATGGCACTGGGAATCCTAGCTAATTACGCAAGAAAAAAGGACAATTTTTGGAAGGAAATAAATAAAATTGTGTGTAGATGATATGATCTAATGTGTACAAAACCCTAAAGAATCAACACACATATACCCAAACTGTTAGAACAAATAAATTCAGTTAAGTTGTAAGATAAAAAACCAGCACATGAAAATTGGTTATGTCTATATACTAGAAAAATACGAAATAATCCCATTTACATTAGCATCAAAAAGAATAAAATAATTTGGAATAACCTAAACCAAAAAGATGAAAGATATATACACTGAAAACAACAAAGCAATGATGAAAGAAATTTAAAAATGCACACAATAATGACAAGACAGCCCATGTTCAGGCACTGGCAGATTTAATATTGCTAAAATGTCCAAACTATCACAAGTGATCTGCAGATTCAATGCAATCCCTATCAGAATCTCCAGATGTAGATAAAATAACCCTAAAATTAATATGAAACTACAAATAACCACAAATAGAGCAAAAATTTTGAAAAAAACAAAGCTGAACCCTTATCTGATGCCATACACCAAAATCAACTCAAAAGGGTTAAAAGCTTAAATGTAAGACCTAAAACTGTAAAACTCCTAGAAGACAACATAGGAAAACCATTTCATGATGTTGGTCTTAACAATAATTTCTTAGATATGACATCAGAATCATAGGTAACAAGGGCAAAAATTGACAAGTTGGAGTATATAAACTAAAAAGCTCCTGCACAGTAGAAGAAAAAGTCAACAGAGTGAAAAGACAACCTAGAAAATGGGAGAAATCTGCAAACCATATGTTTGATAAAGGCTTAATATCCAAAACATCTAAGGAACTCTTACAACTCAGCAAATAAAGAAAAACAAAAAATGGGCAAGAACTCAAATATGTATTTTCTTAAAGATGATATTCAAATGAGCAAAATATATGAAAAGAAGCTCAATATCCCTGATCATCCAGGGAAATACAAAACCAGAATGAGGTATCACTTGTACTTGTTAAAATGGTCATTATTAAGAAACAACCACCCCCAAAACCAACCAACCACCTAAAGAAATACCAAAAAATAAAAGAGCTGGTGAGGATTTACAGAAACTAAAACCCCTGTGCATTGATGGTGTGTGTGCTGTTGTAAAATGGTGCAGTCCCTAAGAAAAGTAGTATGGAGGTTCCTCTAAAAATTTAAAACAGAACTACCATGTGATCCAGCAACCCTACTTTTAGGTATTTATCCAAAATAGTTAAAATCAGAATCCCAAAGAGATATTTGTACTCCTCTGTCCATTGAAACAATATAACCAAGTGCTGATAATAGCCTAAATGCCATAAATAAAAAAAAAATGTAATGTATACTTGCAATCAAAAATTATTTTGCCATAAAAAAGAAATCCTGTTGTATGTTACAACACAGATGAAGAAAGTTAGTCATAGGAGGGCAAATACTCCATGGTTCCATTTATGTGAGGAACTGTAACAATAACTCACAGAAGTAGAGTAAAATAGTGGTTGTCAGGTGATAGGGAGGAGGGAAATCGGAAGTTGCCATTCAATAGGTATAACTATCAGTCATACAAGATGAAAAAGTTCTAGGGTCTGTTGCAGAACATCATGCTTATAGCTAACAGTTCTGTAACGTACACTTGGAATTTTGTTTGTGTAGATCTGTTACCTTAAATTTTGTTTTTAATGTTTTTATTTTTTAAAGAACTTCCTTTTGAATTACTTTGTTGGTGAATCTGTTAGTAATAAATTTTCTCAAATTGTGTTGATATGGAAGGCCAAAACCCAAGTCTCATGAGGGCACTGCTCCCTGCAGAGGTTCTCAGGGAGAACCGGCTCCTTGCCTCTTCAAGCCCTGGTAGCTCTGGGCATCCGTGGCTTGTGACCACACTACTCTAATCTTTGCCTCGCCAGTTCCATTAGTCTCACCATCTTCTGTCTCAAAAACTCCATCTCCCTTTTGTAAGGGTGAATAATACTGCATTAGGGCCCATCCAGATAACCCAGGAAAATAATTTAAGATTCTTAATTTATGTTGCCATGTAAGGTAATATTTACTCTTTTGCCATGTAAGTGAAAAGAACATACTTGTGATATACACCAAATGAGATCCTTATGTTCATTTATTTCCTGCTACATTTTAGACAAATGATATAAAGCTGCAAATATTAAACTACAGCTCTGAGGCACCTCCAGAGGCACAATTTTAAAATCATTATCAAGCAAAAGATGTTCAGAAAATTAAATTCCCCTCTATACGATGATTATTTTAAAAATCAGTTAAAAATGAAGTTTCAAAATCTAAGTAGTACATTTTTACTTAATCCAAATATTCCTTTAAAAGAACAATAACTCAGTGCCCTTCTGCAAATTATGCATCTTTTTTGACAATCAGGAAACTTTAAAAAATTCAAGACATCTTTTAAACTAATTCAGTCACACACACACACACACACACATACTCTCTCTCTCTCTCACACTCACCTACTCTTCTACATAAGCCTATGCATGAAAAACATTCATATTATTTAGTCTGATCTGAGAGGCAAAGTTTGCCTTTTTTGTACCAAAGCCATTTCTGAGAGTGAAGAGTATAAAGTAATAACACTACATTTTTCTTTAATATATAATTACATACTTCACATGTAGGTGGGTGCTGTACCCATTACTGTGGGCAATTGGAGACATATGTACTTTCATATTTTGTCACTTCTTGAACTATATTTGGAATTCTTTTAGAAATTCTTTCTTCTATATCCATTTATTATACACCAAAGTGTTTTATTTTTAGTGGCCATACCTTATTTTAAAAGTATGAATTTAGCTTAGCATTCTTAAACTGACTCATAATTATTATTCACTGAATTTGAGATATTTACTTATTTTTAAAAGGCAAACTTACCCCATGTGACATGGTTTTGCTATCACTATCATCATTTTAAAAGAACACATGCTGCTCAGTCTGAGTAAAAAGGCTAGCACTGAGGCTGCTGCATTGTAAACTGGAGCCAACTCTGTCAGGCATATCCGCTGGCGACACTGGAAAAGCTCCAGGCATAGTTAGGACCACTCAGAAGGGCTCTCCCTCACCTGCAGGTCACCTTCGTGTGGCCCACCCCTGCAACTCAAGGGTAGCTCACCTGATCATCCCTGCTGCGAGCCAAAGCAGGGCACTGGCCTCACTCCTCCATGACGGGGAGTCACGGTGAGTATTTTTGGGAACTGGCTCCACAAGAAAAGACAACAAAAGTAAAAGTAAACAATTGGGACGACATCAAACTAAAAAGCTTCTTCACAGCAAATGAAACCACCAACAAAATAATAAAGCAACCTACAGAGTGGGAGAAAGTATTTGCACATCCAACATCTGATAAGGGGTTAATATCCAAGTACTTATACTACTAAATAGCAAAGAACTAAACAACAATCCAATTACAAATGGGTAGAGAATCTAAATAGCCATTTTCCCCAAGAAGACCTACAGGTGGCCAACAGCTACATTAAAAGATGCCGGACATCACCAACCATCAGGGAAATGTAATTCAAAATCACAATGAGATAACACATTTGTTGGAATGGCTATTATCAAAGGACATTAAAAGAAACAATAGTGTCACAATAGTGAGAATATGGAGAAAAGGGAACCCTTGTTGTACTGCTGATGAGAATGTAAATTGGTGCAGCCACTATGGAAAACAGTATAGAGGTTTCTCAAAAAGTTAAATATCGTATGATCTAGCTATTTCATTGCTGAGTGCTTATCTGAAGAAAATGAAAACAGTAACGAAAAAGATATATACACCCTTATGTTCACTGCCCCATTATTTATAACAGCCAAGACATGCAAATGACATGAGAGTGTCGGCAAAATGGATTAAGGGGGTCAAAAGGTACAAATTTCCAATTATAAAATAGTTAACTTGTGGGGAGGTAATAAACAGCATGGTAACATTAGTAATACTGTATATTTGAAAGTTGCTAACAGAGTAGATCTCAAAAGTCCTCACAGCAAGAAAAGCGTTTTTGTAACTATGTAAGGGGACAGGTGTTAACTAGACTTATTGTAGTGATTGTTTCTCAATAGAAACAAATATAGAATCACACGTTGTATGCCTGACACTAATACAATGTTATATGCAAATTATATCTAATAAAACATTAATATGTTACAAAACACCCTCCTTCTCTCCCCACCCCCAAATCCCACACTGTGGCTTTCTAGAGCAGACAGCATGGATATCAAATCAGATTAACTAAGATAACATTACAATAAAAATTCTGGACACGTGAACTATGGTCCAAGATTACTGGAAGATCTTAAAAATCCCAGGTTAGGCAGAAGCTAATTTGTCATATAAAGGAACACTATAAACCAAACAAGGAAAATTCACCAGATTTTAGAACCAAAAGATTCATTAGACAATCTAAAAATAAAACAAAAATATCAATCAATCAAACACCCCCTCCCCACCAACAGCCCTAATCATTCCAGCCTTTTAAAAGTTTTAAGACAAATGAAAATGAATAAATGTCCCATGTGTTTCCAGGGAAAATAGGCTCTTCCTGCCTCTAGTTAAACTTTAGTTGAAGGGTTGACTCTCCAATTTTGGAGAGTAGGATGGCTTGACAGGCAAAATACAGGATGAAAAAAAAAGATGATAGTAATTTGGTAACAAATTATAAACTCCAACTGGCCACCAGCACTTCAAAGTAATCATTAGTTAGAGTTAGTGGGATCTGTGGTCAACATGTTACATAGAGAAGTATTGTCTCCTGTTTGCAAAGTATAAATAGCTAGGACCTGATAGATAAAAAACAGAAACCTATTACTGAGAACAAGCATTGACTGTAGAAACCCTACTAATGAGTTACTTCTCTTAATTTCATTTATTTTTTTTTTAAAAGCACATTCAAATCAGCATTTCTTTCAACGCAAAAATAGATCACTTAATATTAAGTATTAGAATATTTCTCCTAACTACATCAGTACAAAAATAAGGGAAACTTTCATTTCTTTTCAAATGGAGATAAATAACTTAAAAGTATCATATGACTTGACTTTAAAGATACACACAAAAACATAAGAACTTTCCCGCGGTTTCACATGTTAATTTGGATTAAATCTCACCCTAGTCTCTTTGCTGCTGGCCTATCTATGGAAGTATTTTGATATAAATTATTTTTCTACTTTTCAGTTTTGTGTCTCAGGTTTCACAGGAAAACAAGGAAGAGTGCATTTTCTAGAGATTTCAATACAAATCAATAGGCAGGAATGATAATTTATTATTGTAAGCTATTACTGCTCTTTGGTTCAAACACTCCAACTCTGATTGGTGTGCCAAGATGTTCTTCAGTAACTCTGAAGTGGGTAGAGCCCTTTAAATCAACGGTCAAGAGAAACTAGAACATCTATCCAACCATATGTGAAATAAAAAAAAACAAAACACTATATTCAGCCCTGGCCGGTATGGCTCACTTGGCTGGAATGGGTTCTATTTCTAGTCAGGACGCATGCCTAGGTTGCAGGTTTGGTCCTGGTTGGGGCATTCCTCTCTCACATCAATGTTTTCCTCTTTCTTTCTCTCCCTCCCTTCCCTTCTAGCTAAAAAGAATCAATTAGCATGTCCTTGTTGAGGATTTAAAAACAGAAAACATGCTATCTTTAGCTTACATAGCAGGTAAGGTCTGAAAGGAAAAAAACTTGAAATCAATCAGTCTAATCCTAACAAGTTTTTATTTCCACAATTGCAAACATAACTCAGAGTTTTAAATTTAATTTTTAAAGGATTGGTATTTTGATACATGATAAAAATCTAATGAAGACTTCACAGCCAGTTTCTGCTCTCTGTATAAAAAAATCTAATTTCATTTTACGAAATTCTATGAGCACTGTCAAAATTTTTTATTTCAAACACCCATTTGAGAACATTTTCAAATAAATACTATAACTCAGTAATCAACATGCCTTAATCTTTTGACATAACTTTCATATGCTATTTAAGATAGAATTTAACTGTATTAAAATCCAAATGTCCACACCAATCAAGATTTCTATAGAAAAATGTTGTATGTTTATTCTTGCTAGAGAACATGCAATTCTTTACCTTATTATTTCCCAAGAGCAAATAGGCCCAATTTACCCATTTGTTCTTTCCCAAAGGCAAATAGGCTCACTGGAAGTTAGGAGAAAGTTAATACTGGCACATTTAAAGTCAAGGACAGTACATATGTTTTCTCTTGCACTACAGATGCCAAGCATGCAAAGTTGAAAAGGACAATCAGACAATCAGTATTAACAGCATGAACAAATACCATGATCAATTAATTATATCTATCATGGGCAGAGGTACCACTCACATGACACACCTTACCACCTCTAATATGGAAGCTGTTGGTCAGGCAGTCCTGGATTTAAATCCTGGCCTCACCACTTAATAGCTGTATGGCTTAAGACAAATGACTAGTTTCCTTGGCTCTGAAATGGGAATAACAATCCTTAACTTCGGCAGAGCTAAATAACAATAGCCATGAAGACTTAAATACTACCTGACATACATTTTTTACTTAAAAAATAGCTATTACTAGTACTACTGCCAGGGTTTGAGTCTTTCAGAACTCATTTTTGACTGACCACTGAATGGGATCTTGAAACAGGCAGCTCCCTGTCTGTGTTGGCTGCTGCAGTGAATGACTCTCACTCAGCAAGTCACCAGGCAGATGGCACCAGCCAGCCGTGGTTGCATCTGCTCAGCAGAGGTATTGGCCGCTCAACAGGGCTCGCCAACACGACCCATGAAGCATCAAAAAGCCACTCTCTCATATTCTGTGAACCAATGCTACAGGTCTATGGGTCATCCATGCAACAGAGAAATGTGCCATTTTAGCCCTGGCTGGCAGATAAAGTGCCAGCCTGTGAACCCCAAGTTTGCTGGTTCGATTCCCAGCCAGGGCACATAACCAGTTTGCAAGCCAGGTCTCCAGCCAGGTCTGTAGCTGGAGGCAGGTGAACGGCAACCATACATTGATGTCTCTCTCCCTCTGCCTCTCTCTCTTCCTCTCTCTAAAAATAGTAAAATAAAGCTTAAAAAAAAAAAAAGATCATTAGGGCAAGAGAGCTTCGCATTGCACCTTAGGAAAACTACAGCACCGGCTCTCAGGGCCAGGGGAAATCAAAGCGTGGCAAGCAAGGGCACCAAGGGTGTAAAATGTAGTGCGGCATCATTTCCAAGAGCCAACACTGCGCTTGCGTGACTCAGAGTTCGTGCCCCCCTCCCCGAGTCTCACGCTGCTGCTGCCCACCTTGCCTTATTCTAAAGGCCCCGTGCCATTCCGCCTACAGTTAAGATGGCCCCAGGGGACGAGAAGGAAAACTTTCATCTGTTTTCAAGTTGCAGCCTAGGGAGAAGCAATTGGTACCACTTTACCTTCCAAGTCCCCCCCCACATTTCTAGTTTAGTTTCTGGCTAAAGTCTAAGCCCTTTGGCTGGTGCCTGACCAACTTTCCCAAACAAAATAGGAGCAAACACTGGAAGGTAAGTCTTCCGGCCCCAGGGCCTCAAACCTGCCCCTGTCAGTGAGCTCCCGCCAGGCCCTGGCGCACCAGAAGCCTGGCCAACGGGCGGTGGTCCCGGGGCCCTGGGCAGCAAGCCCCTTCTCTCACCGACTTTTATACTGGATCAGACAATAAATAAGTAGCTTTATTACCCAACTTAAAACAGACCGAAAACAAAATACATTTTTTCTTATTTCTTTCCTCTACCAACTACCTTGCATTTCTCATTTCCCCACCTCCTTCCTCTATTGAGCTCTTTCCTGCCAGGGTCTCGTGTCCATCATTCCACTAAACCCCCTGTTATTAACAATCACTGTTGCTAAATCTAAGAACCCGTGGGCACTGCTCCTAGTTCCTGATACACTTTCTTCATTTGGCATCATTCTCTTGGTATTCCCATCATTGGTCCTCTGCTATTCTGCATTATAGTCACTCCTTGGTGATCTTATTCAACTTGATCAGAACCTGAAACACTTGACAAATCCCTTATGTACATTTCTGAGATCTCCCTCTGACTTCAGCCTTATATTCAGATGCCTGTCAGCCTTGCCACTTCGATGTCCAGTGGCCACCTCAAATTCAACATGTCTTAAAAGGAACTCTGGACCTTATGGGCCTAATTTCTTGTGCCCACACTTTCTTTCATCTCAGTAAAAATGTTGATGTCAACTGTGCGTTTGTTAGGAAAGTAGAGTAGGCCATTTCAACTCCACTGTGTGGGCTGCCCTGGACACAACAGGATAAGCCTGTCACCCGTTCCCTAAATACCAGGGGCAACCCTTCAACCACTATGACAACCAAAAATGCCCTCCCAAATTTCCCAAGTACCCCAATGGTGGAACCACTCTGCTTGGAGACATTATACTAGAAAGAGAGTCTACGATCCTACAGCAAGTCTTAACTCTTCAGTTTTATCAAGAGAAGTGTGAACAATATACTGAAAAGCATAAAGTGCCATCCATCTTGAGTGTAGAATTCCAATTTATTCAGCAATATTCTAGTATATCCATTGGGTCTCAGCCCAGATCATCCCTAACACATTGATGAGGTTGGCTTTCTTGGCAGATGAGGGTGGGGCTATGATAGGGGCAGTATTGCATACAACGTGAAACCTTGGGAACACTGCTGCTCTGTAAACCCATTTTGTAGCAGCAAAATAGAAGAGAAAGTACCAGTAGACAGGAAAGAACACTGGACTGATTGGAAATAAAAAAATATGAGTTGTAATTCAGGCTTTGATAATGAAGAGATATATTCACCTATTTGACTGGTCTTTATCTACTTAGCTGGATCCTGAGACCACAGAGATGAATATTAGAGTTTTTTGAACTAGATAGAGATTATGTCTAGCAGAAGCAAACTATCTCCAACTCAGTCTTGGTATCAAATCTGAATCTTCAAAGTGCTTTCCAAGTGAAAAATAAAATTAAGATTTTATGTATATGCTTTAAAATATGCTGTAGTGCCACCCTGGGAAAATACAAAATGAAGCAGGCAAGATAGTTCTAGAGCTAAGGTGAAGTCACCGATAGGACATCACTTTATTTTTCACATTAGGATACAGAACAAGGTCTGTCCTGAAAGTATCAAGCCAGTGCCAATATAATACATTATATGGCTCAGTATTTTTAGGATAAACCTTGTAAATATTACTATATAAAATTACTACATTTCGTTAACAGTAAAAATCACTATTTACTTATCGACTTCTTGATATAATAAAACAATTGAGAGTACATATTTAGATGACTTTGGGGAAAATGGGATAAAAATGGCAGTTAATACCAGCCTGTTTTTCTAAGAGCCTTATTTGATGTACCAAGAAAAAAAAACAAAGAACAAAAAACAAACAAAAAAAACTTTACTTCATCCTTCACACAACTTCCATCCTGACAAGGCAAATTTTGCAAAGAATCTGCACACTAAAGTGGCCACAGCAGCTCACAGCAGAAAATATTAACAAACTGAATGGAACATTGAATCAACTTCCAGGGAAGAGTATAGCCTTTAATGTTACCTATTTGTATCTGACATTTAAAGAACATTTTAAAGTAGCAATATCCTTTTGAAGCATGGGAATATGCTGAATATTTAATTTCTTAAGATTATACCACTAACTTTCAAGAATAAAAAGCATGAGTAATTTTTCTCCTTACAGAGATATCTGAAATTTAGGTTACTCCAAATCATTAATACTTTCTCCAACTACAACTTCCTCTCTTTCTAAATAATTCTGATCCTTTCCATTAATTATCACAAATCACAAATCTCAGAGCCCCTACCAGAAAAGGCTGTTTCTATTAAATTAGAATAAGAATCCTACCTTTTAAGTTAGTCACCTTTTTCCCAGCCACACTCATGTTCACATCCAGCTGCACCTGTTTATCCCCAAACACATCTTGCTCCTGTGTACCTTTCGAGACTTTGCAGTTACTCCTCTCCCCACTTCCTAAAAACCTATGCATCTTAAATACTGGGCTCAGGTGATATCCACAGGCAGCTCTCCTTAACCTCTCCACAGCGAAAGTCCTTCCCCTTGTGCTTCCACAGCACCCTCTTCACTTCACTGCTGCACAATTTATGTCACGACAATAATTATTTACTGCCTGCTGACTCCCAGCAGAACCCCTAGGAAATGCCAGCTCTGCATACACATTTGCTACTGAAGAGAACAACTATGGAAGGCAATGGTGAAAAAGCTTTGATCCTTTTGCAAATGGTTCAAACTGTGAGGTCTATTACTTTTTATGGTTTACAGTATTAGAAGTTATTTATAAATGATAAGAAAACACATTTGGTATGTGCATTATCAACTATTTCATCAAATTTCAAAATTCAGCAAGATTTTTTCCTAAGGAAATAAAATCACTCTGCAGCTGGTGTACAAAACAAATGCCCTTGATTCATACCAAGTCTATTAAAGGCATACAAAAATCATATTGGAAATATTTACAAAAATGTTTCTCCTATTTAGACTATGATTCATCCAAAACACAGGAAAGCACAGAAGAAAAAAAGCATACCACAGGACAGTTCACGGAGAACAGTGGGTGTGGTGCAACAGCACAATTCATGCCTTGCAATGTCAAAAAGGTGCTTAATTCAAACAACAGATCAACCCTTCACTATAAACTAAGGAACCACAAGTGAAATAGTTACGGTTACCACCTACTATGTCCAGTCCAAGGGACCATAAAGATACATTAAGGAAGTGTGAGAAGTAAGTATGTAATACAGCAGAAACAGTGATACATAAAAGTTACCGAATAGCATGAAGTAATTTATAGAGACAGGAGAATTAGTGGGTGTCCAATTACAAGATATATTAAAAACAGGGATACATTGCTCTTTTTTCCCCCCAGTATTCATTCTTTTTCTATTTTCCTGTTACTCAATTACAGTTGTCCCAGTTTCTCCCCCAGGGACACACTGGGCCCCCACTTCCAGGAAGCACAAGCACACAGCACAGTCTAACAAGAATGGCAGCTGGGAATGCAGTCTGTTCAGCCCTGCCCGCTGACTGTGCCAATTCCTTGTTATTCATTTCTGTGTACAGTGCATCTCAATAAGTGTATCTTTATAGTAAGGATGTTTTCATGAAGGCATATAATGAAATCTTAGATATTTGGTTTTTGAAAACACAATCCATTTTCAACGTTCTGAATATGAATGTTTTAGAAAATCTGTAATAAAAATTTAAAGTTAACAAAAATATTGTTTCCCTGTAGTTCTTGGAGATAATCATCATTAGCACTTTTAAATATTGCCTTATTTTCTATGTACATATACACATAAAAATATGCAACAATATAAGGACATTATAATTCATATTATGGCCTTATTATTGTCATTTTAGGTTCTATTTTTCCATTTCATTAAACAAACTAGATAAGTAGGTGGGTAAGTAGGCAGGTAGAGAGACAGACAGTCTATCATTGGCTGCAGAGTCGTCTAACTTCTAGTTGTATTATATGAGCATTCTTACTTCTTCTACTGCCAGCATTAGGAATTACAAAGGTCTGCTATATTACAGTTTACGTATAGATCACATATATGTGTTATATACATGTTTCTGGATCTTTAATAATATAACATACCAGATAGAATAGTTCTTAGTTAAGTATTAAGACTGAACAAATTTTTAGGTCTACATTTGTTTATACTGTATTCTTTTGAAAACTGTTTACTAAGAACTACAAACTAATTTTTAATTGGGCATTGAGTATTTTCTTACTGAATGTAATTCTTAAAATATGTGGATTAACTCTATTTTTACATATTATATGTAGAGAATGTTTTTAGATTATATTTTATGGCTTGTGTTTTTACAATTACCCCAATTTTTCCCCCTTTGCCTCCCTTCACCCAGCCCCCTCCCAATTACCTCAGGCAATCCCTGCACCATTGTCCATGTTCATGGGTCATCCGTATATGTTATTTGGCTACTCTGTTCCCTATACTGTACTTTACATTTCCAACATTATTCTGTAACTACTAATCTGTACTTAGTCCCTTCACCTTTCCACTCATTTGTCCACTCCCCTCCCATCTGACAGCCATCAAAACATTCACTTTGATTCTTTGATTCAGTTTCTGGTCTGCTTATTTTGTTTTCTAGATTTAACTGTTAATAGATATGTATTTATTGGCATTTTGTTGTTCATAGTTTTGACCTTTTTCTTATAAGAAAAATGATTTGTAGGTGATGAACTCCTTTAGTTATTTCTTGTCTGGGGAGCTCTTATCTGCCCTTTGATTCTTAAGGTTAGCTTTGCTGGGTAGAGTAATCTTGGTTGTAGGTCCTTGCTTTTCATCACTTTGAATATTTCTTGCCAATCCCTTCTAAGCCTGAAAAGTTTCTTTTGAGAAAGCATCTGCGCTAGTTTTATGGGAGCTCCTTTGTAGGTAACTATTTTTTTCTTGATGCTTTTAAGATTCTCTTTGTATTTAATCTTTGGCATTTTATTTTATTTTATTATTTATTTATTTATTACCAAACACATGCAAAAATACATTTATTAACATACATTATTTTTACACATATTTAAAGTACATACTGGACTTTGAAGAGTTATTACAAAAAATTTAAAATGTGCCAATAGTTTACATAATTATTACAGTTAAATGATTACATTTTAGATATATTGTAGCAAGATTAAGCAGTTTTTCTTCTTTAATACGGATTTTACTATGGAATGCTATTTTTGTGAAATATATCACAGAAATGGTGTATCGCAGGACTCACTTTTGTGAAAGTTGTCCTAGAGACAGTGCCAAACCCATAGTAAAAAAGGAATTTGATTTTTGAGTCAGATCCTCCCCCCTCAAATAATATAACTCAACTTTATTTTAAGTAATCTTTGGCATTTTAATTATGATGTGTCTTGGTGTGGAGCCTCTTTGGATTCATTTTGTTTGGGACTCTCTGTGTTTCCTGGACTTGCATGTCTATTTCTTTCACCTAGTTAGGGAAGTTTTCTTTCATTATTTGTTCCAATAGGTTTCCAATTGCTTGTGCTCTCTCTTGTCCTTCTGGTACCCCCATCATGTGAATGTTGGTGTGTCTGCAGTTGTTCCATGGGCTCCTTACTCTACCCTCACTATTCTTTTTCCTTCTTGCTGTTCTAATTGGTTGTTTTGCTTCCTTATATTTCAAATCACTGATTTGATTCTGAGCTTCATCCACTCTCCTGTTGTTTCCCTGTAAATTGTTCTTTATTTCAATATGTGCACCCTTTGTTTCCGATTGGATCTTTTTTATACTGTTGAGGGTCTCACTAAGTCCACTGAGGATTCTTATAACCAGTGTTTTGAACTCTGCCATCTAGATTTCTTTTTTCCTTTTTTATTTTTTTTTTATGATTTTATTTATTATTTCCAGAGAGAGGGGAAGAGAGGGGAAGAGACAGGCAGAGAGGGAGAGAGACATCAATGTATGGTTGCTTTTCACCTGCCTCCAGCACAGACCTGGCTGGAGACCTGGCCTGCAACCTGGTTATGTGCCCTGCCTGGGAATCAAACTCCATCTAGATTTCTTATCTCTATCTTGCTCAATTCTTTTTCTAGTTTTGTTCTGTTCTTTCACGTGAGCCATGTTTGTCTCTTTAGTTTGGAAGGCTCACTGTGTTTGTTTCTATGTATTAAGCAGAGCTGCTATGTCTCCCAGGCTTGTTACAGTGGTGTAAAGTAGGAGGTATCCTGTAGGGTCCGGTAGCACAGCCTCCCCTCCCACCCAGGTGGGGCACTCAAGGTGCGCCCTTTGTGTGGGCTGAGTACACCCTCCTCTTGTAGTGGAGCTGTGGTTGCTCTTAGCAGGTCAATGGGAGGGATTTCCCCAGGTCAGTCAGCTTCAAGGACTGGTTATGGCCTCTGACCACCAACCTCTGCCCTCTGCGGACAATTAGCTGCACAGACGCAGGGTGGTGGTGCTTGGCCATGGTCTGTAGCTGTCCACTGGGTGCAGAGGTTCTTGGGTATTCCCGGTGGTGCAGGCCAATGTCAGCCCCCACCTGTATTCTTCCTAGGGCCACCCTGTCTGAGCAATCTGAGATGCTGCTACCTGTGCTGGGCTTGGCAATTCCTAGGTGAAGCCCAGCTGTGAAACTAGGCTGGTTGCTGCTGGTGCTGGGTCTGGGGCCTCTTAGCAACAAGTATGGGGCCTGAGTGCTCACTGAGGCTGGCTTGGCTTGCTTGATATAATTTAGGACACTGTGAAGCATGAGCCAACACCAGCCATTCATATGGAAAAATCACGATTAACAGTTTGGGTGGGCCTGTAAGTTGGGTGGGAGGGAGTCTTAGGGGATCTCCAGGGCTGGGCGAATAGTGTTAGTCAGATTGATGGAGTCTCAGATATGGTGTCTGTCTGCTGCAGCACTGTGGGAGGAGAGATCAGAAATAAAACAATGGCCACTACAAATTCTTCTGTCTGGGAGAAAGCTGCCTCCCAGCTCTCACCCTGAGGCTGGACAATTCAGTTCCTCCCTATATGTCTCTGATGACTTTCCATCTGCTGCCCCTCTGCTGGAGCTCAGAGGGAGTGATTCCAAGTAATTCTGTGTAGGGGTCCTTTAATAGAAACTGCCTGGGACTCCAGAAGCTTCTGTCTTCCACAGCCTCAATCCTCGCCTGGTTTTATAGCCAGAAGTTCTAGAGACTTATCTTCCTGGCACTGGAAGCCTGGGCAGGGGGGCCTGGCATGGGACTTGGACCCTTTACCATAAGACATCTATCCCTCCGGATTTTCATCTGCCACATAAGGATATGGGACCAGTCTTGATATGTTTTCCTCCTTAATTCTGTAGTTGTTCAGCTTAATTTCTAACAGTTCTGAATGATGGCTATTCTAATAGTTTAGCTGTAATTTTGGTTCAAGGTGAGCCATGTTTACCTATGCTGCCACCTTGACCAGAAGTCTCAAAAATATTTCTTTTGATTTGACATATTCTAAATTTGTTGTATTTTCAATGCAGCTATATATGAATCACTCCTTTTTAACCTTTGCTACTCTTAGTTTATCTTTTCCCCAAATTCACCAGATATTCATGGACATTCTTTTCTAGTGTATTTATTACTGTACTTTTATTCATTATTTATAGTGGTATTTTAGCAACACAACATTCTTCTGAGCTTTTTATTCTTCCAAATATTTGTCTATTTTATGAACATCATAATATTTAATATCTAGCATTATAAATTCTCCATAGTTCCTCTTTCTAAAAACATTTTATGGCTTTTAGAAATTACTATTGAGATTTTGATTAAAATTATATTAAACTTATAAGTAAATATAAATAAAATAAATAATGAATTGCCTTCATATCTAGGAACACTGAGTGTCCACATCCTCGTGGTGAAGTTTAATAGTTTCCTTCCCACATGCCATTCACACTTCTTACAAAGTTTCATTTCAGCATACTTTCTGTTGCCACTATGAATGGGCTTCTTTTTTCTCATATTTATGAACTGGCCATTATTACTATGTAGGTCATATTACATTATTTATAATGGAGGTTTATTACACTCTACTAATTTCAGTTGATCTTCTTAGGAATATTTTATTATCTATAAATAATTTTATACTTTCCAACAGTTCTTTTAGTCCTTTTTCTTTTTCTTTTTTAAGATTTTATTTATTATTTCCAGAGACAGAGGAAGGGAGAGAGGGAGAGAAACATCAATGTATGGTTGCCCTTGACCTGCCTCCAGCCACGGACCTGGCTGGAGACCTGGCTTGCAAACTGATTATATGCCCTGGCTGGGAATCGAACCATTGACCTTTGGGTTCACAGGCTGGCACCTTATCTACTGTGCTACCAGCCAGGGCTAGTCCCTTTTCTTAATACACTATTTCAGATAGTAGTGATGATATTTGGTTCTGTTATTAATTCAAACAGGAGATAAAATTCTCTACTGTTTTACTATTATTAGTATTTTGGCTATTGACAGCTTAATTCCAATTTTGTTTAAAAAACTGTCAATACTTTTCTAAACAGTGGAGTAAGGGGTGATTTTATTTTTCTTCACATTTTGCCAGTTAAGTGGATTATTTAGGTTTTCTAAACCCAACAAGATTTACCATTTGTGGATTTATATTTTTATTAATTTATTTAAAATACTTTATTATTTTTAGAGGGAGGGGAAGGGAGAGGGGCAGAGAGGAAGAGAGACATCAATGTATGGTTACCTTTCACCTGCCTCCAGCTACGGACCTAGCAGGAGACCTGGCTTGCAACCTAGTTATGTTGCCCTGGCTAGGAATCGAATCAGTGACCTTCAGGTTTGCAGGCCAACACCTTATCCACTGTGCCACCAGCCAGAGCTGATTTATATTTTTAAAAGTATCATCCATTTGATTGAGATTCTCATACATATATGGAAATGTACCTACAAAAATATTATCACTTTCTAGGCAGGTGAAAGGCAACCATACATTGATGTTTCTCTCCCTCTCTGCCCCTCTCCCTTCACTTCTCTCTGAAAATAATAAAATCTTGGGAAAAAAAAGTGTTATCACTTTTTATCTACAGATAACTATGGTTATGTCCCGTAACTTCTAATTTTGTATATTTTTTATTAGACTAGCCACAAACTCTTCCTAGAATGAATGGGCATACACATCCCTACCTCCTATTTCTTTAACATTCATTACTTATGGAGAATATTTAATTGCAAATCATCTTTATTAGTGAACAGCATTTTGCAAAAGGCAAGAAAGAAGCAAATATTAAAAAGCTTTTTCTCCTGGCTGGTGGCATAGCAGCTAAGGCGCTGGTTTGTGAACCCAAAGATCGCTGGTTCGATTCTCAGTCAGGGCACATAACCAGGTTGCAAGCCAGGTCTCCAGCCAGGTCTGCAGCTGGAGGCAGGTGAAAGGCAACCATACATTGATGTTTCTCTCCTTTCTCTCTTCCTCCCTTCTCCTCTCTCTAAAAATAATAAATAAAATCTTAAAAAAAAAAAAAGATAAAGAGAAAAAACTTTTTTAAAAAGCTTTTTTTTTTTTTTTTAGGAAAAAACATTTCACTGTCCTTTGTGAAAGATATCTAAAACTAATATCTGGATACAAATTTCTCAAAGTAAACTTATTCTGTTAACAAAAATGATATCCCATCCTTTTAATTAAAATACACTTGTGCTCAAGACAACAGTATAAGATGCCATAAAGTAAAAATATTAACAATCTGATATTAGGAAAGTCAAAACATTCCTAGATCAGAGTGCCACGAAAACCAGATTCCAAACTACTGTTAATATTAAAACTTGCAGTTAACAAATGTATATGACAATTTCTTTACATCCTGTTTTTTTCTTCATTAACCATTATATTGTTCCTGCTTTGCCATCTGAAATGAGTTTAAGATACATTATCAAAAAGTGTCAACTTCAAATATAAACAGCTAAACTTTTCACTTTACCATGGAAGTTTCAAAATGCTAAAAAGTGCCAACTGCTACCTATGTTCTAAAAACAGAAATGAAATAATGAGGTCACAAGGGATGCCTCCTTTCTTGGGGGAAAAAAAAAGATGAATGCAACTGGAATGTTTATTGTCACTAAAATTCTTCAGGCCTAGATTCCAAGTACATGCGGCTTGATGCAGGTTACTATGACAACTTAAATTACAGAAAATGTCCCCCTACTACCAAGCTGTTTTTCTCAAGATGATTTCAAGCCTCCTAAAATCTGTGTGCATGAATTACCTGTAACAACAACAAATACTTCTTGACCAGTTTTATTCAGGAATACCCCAACCTAAACCCTGAAAACCGAGTATAAGCATATAAAAAATAAATTCCATTAAGTCTACATAGGACAGAAAACCTAAGTGGAAAACGCATACTCACACAGCTTAAAATATAAAATGTTGAGAGTAATGTGAAAGTACTCTTTATTAGCAGAGGCACGGTACTGTTACCACCAGGTACTTTATCACGGAAACAATGGGAAATTACTTGCAAGGGCCATTACAAAAGAAGAATATAGACCTAAATCCTGTTTATCATTATTTCCCCCTTGCAAATGGTTTTACAGGAAGGTACCAGAAAAGGGAGGTGGGGAAGTCCTATTTCAAACAGAAAGAAAAGCAAATAAACAATCTGTAAAATCTTATTTTGTTTTACCCAATCTTAGTTTTTCTTTTTAATAGAAAATACAGGCTTTTTAGTTTACTCTCACAGCTTCAAATTTATAAACCTAACAAAGATACCTTGTGATAAACTCTGAATTATTCTCTATCATCACACTTTAAAAGAATAATGTCTTGAGGGAAAATTGCATCATTATGGAGAAAATGTGATTTAGTAGAGATAATATGATTGTAAGTCATTAAAAAGTTAAAGCTCCATTAAAAAAAAAAAGCTTAAAGTCTTTCACAGTGTAGCAATACTGAGAATTAAAAGCTGACTTTGTTGCTCATCCAAGTTAACATGACTAAAATTAGATGCCTCATTCAGAAAGACTAGGGGAATTCACATACCCTCCCTCCTATGAGTAAGCTTGGTTTCTTCAGTCGCCAGCACAGGCAAAAATGTTTTGTAAGTTTTATGTATAGCTAGCTATGCCCTGGCCCAGGAGCCCTTTATTTACATAAAACAAACAAATCTTAATTTAAAAAGAAAAACAAAGCAGTATCCTAACGGAGCCTCTTTGCACTTAAAGTCAAGAATCAGTCTTTTAATTTTGAGCAGAAACAGCAAAAAATGAACTCTTCAGCAGACTCACACATTTCCTACCTGTGCTACTGGATAACTACTAGTTTTCCAAAAGAAGCAAAATCATGAGAGTGTTCAAACTCAAATGTACGCAATCCCTCAACATTCAACTTGAAACACAGTTCCTTCTTGGTATCACTTAATATAGAAATCCTCCTAAACAGAAATAATTCACTTATAAAACAAAGATGTACAGAATTGCTTTATCAGCCATGGAAGCTACAACTAAAATGTAAGTGCCTATCCAATCATGAAGAGAACTTGACTTCACTGAGCTACACGACACCTTTTTTTCTTAAGCTTTTCAACTTTAGACTGGAATACAAACAGGCATTACAAAGAGCAGGGCTCAACTAGAACAAAATGGCCTTATTACGATCAGCCCATCATTTGCTCTCAACACTTGCAGCCTTCTGGTACTAGTTTTTCCTAATCCACAAGCCATGCAGCACGGTCCACAGAACAACCTAACCAGTGAGAATATGGACTTGTGCTTTTACAACTCCATTTCTTCCACATGATCTAGTAATTACTAGAGGCTCTAAGATTAAACTTTTTATTTCAGGGGGAAATGAATGTATGTGAGACCTCTGAAACACCATCATCTGGGAAAAAATGCAAGCATATAACTTTTGCAAATGGGGGATTAAGGAATTTATGAGACAGTACACTGGTTGGTGCCCTTCCACATTTTATTCACCTGTAAAATGTGAAGAGTTTATTCGAAATAATTTACTTACTACAAACAGGGTCACATTATTTTCCCTCCTTGGGACCAGTGTGTCACTTTAATGTTCAAGAGATAAGATATGATACACATTGAACATACAAAAAGGAAGTGCAAAATAATTTAGTTGTGTATTTTCACCTCAAGGGATTCCGTGCCTCCCTTTACTTAATGGAGCCAATTACGGGCACGAGTAAAGAGATGAAACCTCTAACTACAGAACACATTTCAGAGTTATCAAACCTTCCAGCCTTTCACTGTGAGAAATACATAGGTCTCTGCTCTAAAAGAGGCTGTCCGTGTAAAGCATTAGTAGAACAGCGTTCAAGGAAGCCCAAGAATAGTAATGCAATTTGCAATATTTTGCTTCAGGCTTCAAATCTGAAACCTAAAGCCTGTTTAATGATTCTAGTAGCATCAGACCATTTTGAACCTAGGATTTACATTACAGAGGCAAAAGACAACTATTGTTAACCACATTTACAAGTTATCTAAATATGTGCTTACAAAATAAAGGGCTTACAAACAATGATTCCAGAGGGTTCACCAGTGAACACAATCTCTGAAAGTCTCTGGAACTTTGAAAATAATTTTACTTAAGTCCCTGTACGTGATCCTCTTCAGGGACGTACACAGGAGCACAGGTGTGGGGACTCACCTCATCATGCTGGGTCCGCAGGCGGGTGGGTGGGAGGTAGTCTGGGCCGGAGGAAGGGAGCAACCAGGCACAGGCACCTAAAAACGTACACAGTGTTCTTACAGGCCTGGCTCATTTTTATCTTAAAAATGCTAAGTCACCCCATCTTAACTTATAATCATTAAAGAGCAAAAATACACAAGCTTTCAGCTTCAAATAGTTCTCCCCAGAAGAATTTTTCCTTCCCTTTCTGTTCCTCCCTGAACTGTAGTACTTATGGGGTGGGTTTGTTTGGTTTGGTTTCGATGAGTATTTTTGTGCCTTTGAAAAAGGAATTTCAGTTGTTTCTTAAAAAGGTCATTTGATGGGCCCATGGTGTTCTAGAAAGATTCCGTGCCTTTCTTCTCCTCCTGACCAAAGCTCCCTGCCATCCCACAATAATTTCTTGAAAGCAGTTTAACAGTTAGACATTTGGAAAACCGCCTAAGGTCAGGGCCTAAAAATGAAGCTGAAGGAGAGAGCTCACTCAGGCTTTCAGAACCAAAAAATAAAAACAAAAGCATGCCGCACTTTTCCTTGGTGAGTAAAATCACCACCACTAGCTAGCTAAGAAAGAGAGCAACTTGGCACTGGCTCTTTGACCATTGTATCGCCTAATGCTGTGAGAATGTGAAACCCTGCCATGACATTAGTTATAAAGAGCCTAAGAAAGAAATCTTGGCTACAAGGTGAGAATTGATGCAATTCTTATGTCTGCTACATTCAGACTATATATATCCTTAACAGACATTTTTGCATTTATTTATAGAAAGGTTTACTTTAATTACAAGATCATCTTCATCAACCATTAAAAAAAAAATACCAAGAAACTGAACTACTTTAATTATGAAGGGAAAATGGCACCAAAAAACTCACAAGTAAGGCCCTCTAGCTGGTGGCACAGTGGATAGTTGCCAGGCTGTGGACCCAAAGGTTGCCGGTTTGATTCCTAGTCAGGACACATAATCAGGCTGCAAGCCAGATCTTCAGCCAGGTAGGTCAGTGGCTGGAGGCAGGTGAAAAGCAACCATACATTGATGTCTCTCTCCCTCCCCTCTCTAAAAATAATAAGTAAAATCTTAAAAAAATAAACTTACAACTAAGTTCTTAGATTAGAAATAATATGAAATATCAATTTAGAAATAGTGTTAAGGAGAAAGCACTGGAGAACCCCAAATGTGATGCACACTATCTGAAAATATATAAATTTCAAACACAACTGAGGGAGAGAGAAGTCAGTCTGAAGTGGCCCTTCCATGCCTGGGTTCTCCTTACTCAGTTACCATAACCCTATGTGGGAATACTGTCTCCAAATCTAACACTTCATGTAACTCAATAGTTTTTATAAAAACACCATTAATTTCCAGATCATTTTTACATAGTGTTACAGCTGCAGTGCAAAAGTGCATTAGTGCATATTTCCAAGTTTTACCAAAAACAAAGAGAGAGAGAGAGAGAGAGAGAGAGAGAGAAAGAAAGAGACTAGCAGTTACATTTTTTCCTAACGAAAATGAGCCAACCAGATGATCAGAATTCCTGTTTCATCTTATATAAGATGGGTTAGAGCCTTCTGACTTCAACAGACCTACTTATCTCCTAAAGAAGCTGGAGGAAAGAGCCATTTGAGGCTGATATGCCCTGGGAAAGGGCTATTCCATGGAGCATGACATCATCGGAAAAAGCAATGAAGGGGCCACCCTGCTGGAAGAGAGGCCTGGGTGGTGAGCTCAGAATCATGTGACAAGAGGCTGACTAGACTAACCACTTGAATTCCCACCCTAGGCCTAGAGGATATCTGGAATCCATCCTAGTTGGCAAAGGGATTCTTATTTATTTAAATCAAAATCTTTTTTTCTACCCATCTTTTCTTCTTTAAAAAACATCATTACTCTTTTTAGTTTTGTTTCCAAGGAAATCTTTTGGCAGTGAAAAGTGGGCAGTTGAGAAAGTTACTAACTGACATAATCATTATCTTTCATCCATGAAATAGTTATCACTGCCTGAACCAGACACTTAAAAAGGCCAAGAAGATTATGATGCTTATTCCCTCATATAAATTCAAAATGATAATAACTTACAGATATGCTGATATTAAAATCTCTTCTTTTTAGGTTTTTAGAATTGTAAAATTCTGGGTAAGTCAAGGCTCGATGGGATGGGATGGGATGGGACAGGACAGGACAGTACAGGACAGGATGGGACGGGATGGGATGGGATAGGACAGGATAGGATGGGATGGGAAGTGTCCCAGTCCTGCCGGTGTGTTGGGAATGTGTTGGGGTTGCCCTGGTAAATGCCAAACCTGACAAGAAGTGAGGGACTCAGGTTCCTGTACACATGTCCTCACCTCTTTAGTCCCTGTGAGGCCTCAGCTGTCTCCTGTGCCAACTTTTTGCGTTGACGGAACTCCCACTCACTCTCCAAGAGACAATCCAAATGCCTCACATCCCCTGCAAACTTGCCCTCATCTTAAATGATTATTCCAGGTATTCCCAAGTGGCTGGCTAACCATACTCACTGTCACTGTTTTCTAAATTCTCACAACCCTATGAGGTAGATAAGCTGTAATCAGAGAATAATCCAAAAAGAAACTAAAATAATAGAAAGGTTAAATAACTGGCCCAAGGTCATATAGCTATTGAACAGGAGAACCAGGAATTGAACTCAGGCAAACAGACTTCTGAGCCATGATCTTAACTGACTTTATCATTTCCAACATGTGCCTCTGTTGTCACATCTGCCTTTGCTGGAGGGTGGGAGACATTTTGCACTGAAATCTGCGTTCACATCTCCCAGAACCTAAGAGATGTTCAATAAATGTCCACTGAGGCTTGATGAATTCAGAGGGTTTTACAGAATGGCAGAGGGTTGTTCAGTGATGCTAACCTTATCATCTGTGAAAACCCTGTCTAGCTAAATAATATCTTTCATCTGGATACAACTCTCCTATGACCACAGATCTGAAAGAGATATCTGTCACGTAAGTAATTGAAATGGATCAATAATGAACATGTACCAACATGTACAATTTGGGATTAAGGGAAGGAGTAAAAATTAGAAAACTCTATACTCTAATAATTACATTATTTTTGATCAAATTAAAAGTAAGGTTATTCCACTGGACACTTCAAATTATGTGCTAAAGATAAGGCTTTCTCCTATGTGATAGCCAGCCTCCAAGATAGTCTCCCCACATTTTTGCCTCCTGGTCTTCACACCATTGTTTATTCTCCTACCACAACATCAGAGTTAACTTGCATAGCCAGTAGGATACCGTGGAAATAATGTGTGACTTCCAGGCAAGGTCATAAAAAACAATGCAGCTTTCATCTTGCTCTTTTTGATCACCTGTTCATGTTATATGAACATTCAAGCAGCCCCATGTAGAGGTCCACGTGGTAAGGAACTGAGGCCTCCTGCCAATGACCAGTCCAATCTGCCAGGCATGTGAGCAAACTGCCTTGGAAGGAGTTCCTCTGGCCCCAGTCAAGTTTTCACAGACCAACCACAACGTGGAAAGGCACTGGGACCGCAGCCTCAGGAAAGGCCCTGAGCCACAACCACCCGCTTAGGACGCTCCTGGATTCCAGATCCAAAGAAACTAGGTGAGATTAAAAAAAGTTTGTTTTACTAGTCCCTAGGTTTGAGGAAACTTGTTATGCAGCAATGGATAACTAATATATCTACTGTCATCCACACAGCCTTTATTTAAATACGTTTAAAGAATACAAATATAAGTTACTGATGTAAATGAATGTAACAGGTTACTGCAATTTCTATACATTGAACTAAGCAAACAGAATGATTAAGAACCCAAGACAAAATAAATTCTAGTTTCCAAGAGGGATTGCCATTCCCCTCCCCCTGCAGATCAAGTAAAGGAAGCAGGCCTTTCATTTTCTTTTGGATGTCTCTTAATGACTACTGACTTGGTATATGCCCTTCCTCCAAGTTAGGCCCACCAGGATGGAGCATTAATAGACAACAGTGGCATTTTTGTTACTGTAGAAATCAGAGAAGAACTTATTGCTCTGGTAAGTCTTATAGATCATATAAGAAAAAGTCTAAAGGTTTTGAAAAAGGCCAGCTACTCTCTCTCCTCTGCCACCCCAAGATGTTCAAGAGTTTTTAAAAATCATGTTTTTTTTAATTGCAAAGAGAAAAAGCGATACAAATATTTAACTGTAAATCAAATGTTACAGTACATTTTCATAAGCAATATGTTTGTATCCATAAATTAAAATCACGATTATGCAAATTTTTAATTCCCCTAAATTTTTAGTTTTTCTAATAAAAAGTAGGAACATTCAGTCATTTTTCTTCTTCAACACCAAAACTCATAGACATCCTATGTCTCTGAACATAATTCAGATATTGCAATATGCAATATCAGTAAGAAAGGAATCTTAGGCCTTTACATATTCTATATAAAATGTCCAAACAAAATTTCTGTGGAAACAAATCCACTATGGTGTTATCAGATATATTACTTTGCAAAGGAGAGGGCAATGGCAATAAAAATAATTATTCATATAATAATAAACATTGACCAATTATAAAGATATATAAGATATGAGTTTCTTTTCACTATGTAATATTTTGAGGCACAACTAATACCTGATCATAAGAATACCAAATAAATATTTGGAAGCATGAAAGAGGCTTGGGAAAATTAACTGCAGTAGAGTTCATATCCTGATGGAAGCCTTTGTGAAATAACTCATTACATTGGTTACTGGCTGTATATTTTGAGCTTGTCCATATTAATGTTAAAAGTCCCAGTACAAGGATGATAAAACTGAAGTTCAGAAAGATTAGATGACTTGATCCGAACCTAGTACCTTTAAAGAATAGTAGGCACTCAGTAAGTAAGTGCCCGGCAACACTCTCTGCAAAACTCAAGACACTTTTCACAACCCTGTGAAGGTAAATCCTATAACACACATTTTGCAGATGAAGAAACGAACATTTCAGAAAGATTTGGTACCTTTCTAGGTTCACATGGCTAGCAAACGGTGGAAACCTGATCTGAACTCAGGAATCTGCTTTTTTCCTACCAGACTCCCATCCCAGGTTAGTTCACGTAAGTCGCACTGCCTCTAATAACTTTTCACACTCTTTCCTGCACCTTGCCCTTCTGGGTAATAAACTGATCCATGAACCATAGGATGGCTGAGTAGCTCAGTTGGTCAGAGCAGTGTCCCTATATGCCAAGGTTGCAAGTTTGATCCCCGGGGCACATACAAGAATCAACCAATGAATGTGTAAATCAGTGGAACACAAATAAATATCAATGTCTCTGTCTCTCTCAGATTAAAAAATTTAGAGAATAAACCACAGGAATTGAAATACATTGTTAGTCTTATGATTTGTAATTAAATGCCATACTGGAAATCAGAAGAGTAAAGGAGGGATAAGTTAAGCAAATGATGTGATTAATTGTTTTTAAATAGCCAAGCAACCACTTTTTCTTTAGCACAGTTTGAAAAATGCATTTCATACTTGGATAAGGTCTCCTTCCTCTGACTAACACTTTAATATCCCATATACCACAGAGCTGTTTTCAGAGTTGTGATAAATATTCATCAAATTATCTAGGTTCTTTATTGAAATCTATTATTTCAATTTGATTCAGCCAAAAAAAGAAAAGAAAAAGACACACAACTGCTATGTGTCTATGGATTATAAACATAACTGCATTAACTGTATTTCTCTACAGAACATACATCAGACAGATGGGACATTGGGACATCAAGTAAGCACCAAGAAAGGAATAGCATAATCTTTGGTGTGACCTAGTGATTGAGACAGAACATGTGGCTCAGCCAAAGTTTTAAGCCTAAACATCAAACTGATGGTAATGTTGGGAAGGAAAAGGCCTGAAGAAAAGGAAGTAGATTCCCTCTGCAAAGGAGACACTATAAAGTATCTTTATGGTCACTCAGAAAGTACAGGCTCTGTACATTTGCAGAAAAAGTTAGGTGGACTAGATACACCCCTGAAAGAGCTGCCTTCTAAGACCCGGAAAAAATTTAAAAGCTAGCTGGTTTTTGATTTAAATGAAGTAAACTATGAAGATAAGGAAGCTGATAAGTTATAAATAGTCCAACAGATAGTTTCTCTAAACATATTAAAAGGACTCTTTAGAGGTATCCACTGCTTTCCGTTGTATGTTAGATCAGTTCCCCTACTGTACACATGAATCCTGTCTCATTTCTTCTTCCCAGTCCCAGCACCTCATACCAAATCTGCCACACTCACTCCATGAGGGTGAAGGGAAGGCCAGGAGGAGGATCTACCAACATAAAGCAGGAATTTGACAGGCTATTTCCCTAGGTGGCAATGCAGGAAGTTACCTGATACAAACTTACCTTTTCCTTCTCCCCATATAAGGAAGGATTCATTGAGAGACAGGACAATTTTTAAATTAAAAAAAAAAAAAAAATTAAAAACCTGTGGCTTTAAGTTGTATTTTTGTATTAAAACAAATGAAATCCTAAATATTGACTTTGGCCACCACTCACCCTAAAGATTTTTCTAAATACTTAAAGTTGCTCTAGTTAACTTCTTAGCTTATCAGATTTAATTATCCTGCTTTATTGCTGTCAATTAACCATCTGTTCAATACTGCTACAAGACAGTAAGGAAAATGTGTTAAAGACCTGAGAGTACTTACTGACTTGAAGGCTGTCTGCATGGATATTTTAAAATTTCTCCCATTTTTTTTCTAATGGTCTGAGAGAACTAATTTTAAAAAGACCCTACCATAAAGAAGAGTAAGTTCAAATGTGAAGACGAGATTCATTTTTAAAATAACACTAATTTCAAATGACAATGATTTTCATCCTCCATTTAAAATATCGGTTGATAGAAAATTTTGAGCATACATTTAAAAGGCAAAAATATAGATAGCAAAGAATATGCTACTACTGAAGATGATTACTACAGTATGTTGGCACATTCAAGTATGCTTTAAACAATTATCTGATTTTCTAAATTGAGCTGTTTCATAATGTATGTTAATCTTGAATAAATGTCCTCATTTCAGTTCAAAGAAAAGCATAAGCAACAAAGCTGTCTTAAGTTGAAGAAGAATATCTTTATGTTTAAACACTGTTTAAGCCAGGCACTTCTGCAGATTATACTGTACATATTTCTGAAACCTTATCATTTCCTGTCTTAGTGCCTTAAGGAAGGAAAGCCCTTTGATTGTTTCTGGAATTATATGTAGTCTCCCACAGTTTTTGGTTTAGTTTGCTATACTCTTTCCCCTTGCTGATAGCATATGGTATTGACTGTAATAGTGTATTAATAATGTTCAATTTGGCTAAGCAAAAGAAAGCTAAGAGACAAGACTGAATAGTTCACATGGTGTATTGTGGATTTCGGTCAGTTTATGCCATGTTCCAATTCATACCAGTTCACTGCCTGGCAATGCTCTAAAAGTCAAGAGTCTACCCCTGAACCCCCAGGACAGGAAAAATGGCATAAACACATAAGGGCCAGTGTGTAATAATAAATAAAGGGTGGGGGATAGAGAAGGAAAACAAAGCAACCAAAAGGGAAATAAGTCAGAAGCGTGGGAAACACATGGAAGAAGCCAAAGGATGTCTCCCCACTGCACAATTTAGAGAGAAACTGGGTTAGGAGGAGTGGTCAACAATGGTGCTCAAGGAAGAGGCAGCCTGCCCTGGCATAATGTGGAAACTGACTGCAGGCTGCACGTTGTTGCAAGTTTCAAAGGGCCCACGGAACCACGAGCCTCCATGGTCCAGCCTACACCAGTATGAACGCTGAGAAAGAAGGTGACTACTAAGAAGGGATCCTGGTGGTTACCTGGGTGCAAATTAAAAACAAACAACAACAACAAAACCGAAGTCTAACAGCCATTTCTTTAAAAAAATTTTTTTAAATGGATTTTTAGAGAGAGTAAAGGAGGGAAGGGGAGAGAGGGAGAGAGAAACATTGATTTGTTATTCTGCTTATTTATTGGTTGATCCTTGTATGTGTGACCAGGGATCGAACCCACAAGCTTGGCATATGAGGACAATGCTCTAACCAACTGAGCTATTCTGCCAGGGACAGAGGTCATTTCTAAATAGGGGAATTTCATGCAAGCCACATTTCAGGGAGAAGCTGGCACTGAACTACCTGCCTGCCACTGAGCTGCCTACCCTCACCCTGCTCCCGCCATCTGAGCCCACCATACTAAAGGGGATCCAGAAACTGTACTTCAACCGAAAGGACTGAGGCAGTCCGGGTCCAATCAGGGCGGCACAGCTATAGCCCCATCAGCATCTTCACTGGCCAGTCAGAGCAGCTCTACTATGACCAATCAGGACAGTGAGGACCAATCAAACTGTGAAGATCTGGTGTCCTCACTTGCAGGAAGGCACACCAATCATGAATCAGAAGTAAGATTTCTCTCTACATAAGCCAACTCCCCTCTGACTTAGGGAGCACACTTTCCCTTTCCACTGAAGACAGTGCATTTCCTGGCTGGAACTAAAACACAAAAGAAGTCTCGCTGAAGCACAGCAGGCAGAATGGAGCAGACAGGTGAGGTGCGGAGCAAGGCAGAGTGGAGTACACAGGAGCAGGTGGTGCACAGCAGGGCCACCTCAGAGATGGGTTGTTCCACAGCCACACTGCTTCATAATTGAGCCGTAACACTACCGAGCTGTTCCACAGCCATGCTGTATCACAACTGAGCTGTTCGCACTGAATCCAGTTTCCTTCCTCACTGCACCCCAAATTGGGGATCCCTGTGGGTGCTGAGTTGGTGCCAGCAACCTTCCATTGACACAAGAAATGTGAGTTCACTCACACTGTATGAAATCAAGTCTCCAAAAAGAACTGGCTTTGTCCTCTGGCTTTGTTGTGGGGATGGCATAGACAACACCTCCACGGCTTTGCCGCAAAGCGGGCTGGGGACAGCCAGAACCTCCTCAGGCCGCATCCGCAGAGCTCCAGAGTAAGTGCAACGTGTGTGTCTTTTGAGTAACTGACATTGGCAACATCTCTTAAGGCCCTGGGAAATGTAGGATCTTGGAAGAGGATGGCTTGATACAAAATCATCAAGGCGCCTCCTGCCTTGAGATGCTGGGGAAACCAGACTGAATGTAACTTCTTCACCATTTAGGACTAAGGATAGGCTCTGCTATAGGGTCAGAGACCAGGAGAATCACTTGCTACAAGCCAAAGGTAGGAAAAAGAATTTGTCTAAACATTTCATTTAGTAGCACTTCCTATGTGCCAAGCTGTGTTTATATATTTTATGCATATTAATTAATTCCTTATTTTCTGGTGAGGAAAGAGGCACAGGGTGATTAAACCACCTATGACCCGGGCCACCCAACCAGTAAAAGGCAAAGTCTGTAGATGAGCCCAGCCCTGTTCCCCGCAGTCTGTGCTCCTAACAGCCCGCAACACCGCCTGTCACCAGGACTCCAAGCTGCCCTCTGGCAGGAAGGTCTTCTCTCCCTGAAATACAATTTTTAGCCACTCCTCCCTAAATTCCACATCCATAAAATGGGGATAAAACCACTTCTTTCCTAATGAAGAGTATTTTTATGTGAGAATGCCTAATATATTAAAATATGCTTTATGTCATAAATTATTATGGAAATCCAAATTAAAACAAGCAGATACTACACACTTAATCCAAAATCCAAAACACTGACCCTAACCAAATGGTGGTAAGACTGTGGAATACTAGGGAATTTCATTCACCATTGGCAGAAACGCAAAATAAAAGACAGTGTGCCAGTTTCTTACATAACTAAATATACTTTTTCCATAGGATCCAGCAATTGTGCTCCTTGGTATTTACTTATGAAGTTGAATATTGTTATGCCTCCTTCACATACCACAAATTAAATTTAATACAGCCATAAAAGTAGGTTAAAGTAAACAAGGAGGATGGCTTTGAAAATTATGATACAGAAATAATCAAGCATGCTTATATGATGCTGACCAGGAAAACCCTGAGAGTAACAGCAAAAATCCTTTAAAAAAAGCTGAGTGTCACTCTAAGGTGAAGACTGCTTTAGCTACTGCGTCACTGATTTTTACAAGCATCAGCAAGGTCATGCAGCATAACTGCCTCATTCCACTTCTATGCACAAGGGGCCAACAACTAAAACAAGATTAACACCCTGGCTGGTATGGCGGTGGACCGAGGGCAAACCTGCAAACCAAGGGGTCACAGGTTCGATTCCGAGTCAGGGCATATGCCTGGGTTATGGGCCAGGTCCCCAGTTGGGGGTTTGTGGGAGGCAACCACACATTGATGTTTCTCTCACTCTCTTTCTCCCTCCTTTCCCCTTTCTCTAAAAATAAGCAAATAAATAAAATATTTAAAAAATAAACAAATATATATTAATAATACATAGGATGACCATGTACTTTATTATCCAGAAGAAAAGTTTCTATTATTATGCCCGAAAAATAGGACTGATCCAGTAGCTAGGATGTATGTCACCCTAACAATACACCTCTATTTTCTTTTATTAAAGCAAGTGCTCTATCTCTTACTGCCATAAAAAGTACCTATCCACTGCCTATTTCCTTCCTACTGAATGAAATTCTAAATTTATAGGATAATATGCTTTATAGTGTCCATCAACACCTCCCAATATAGTTACTTAGAGCAGGTAGTTTGATATCTTTCCTTCTTAAAATGAAAGTTTTCATAGATTTTTAAGTTATATAAAATTCATCAAATTGAAATCTCTCATTTTACAATTTTTAAATTAGCTTGAATTTAAATGATTCTTGCCATGAGACTATCAAAAACGGTCTGACATCTGCAATTTCTTTTGTGAAAAAATTAAAATCAGGGCTCTTGTAACTGCCACCCTTCCCTGCTCATTAGCAGCTGGCTGAGGCTATAAGATGACCAGGAAACCCTCCCACAAGCTTAAGAACTTAATAAGATCCTCACCTACTCCCACCAGCTAACAGGAAAGCACTGATGAATTTAAAATACAAATCCACCTACTATTGTTCTGCTTAGCCAACATGAAGTTTTGATGTTTTTAAAAGCATGGAATTCACCCAAAAAATCCAGATAGATGGCTTCTCTGAGAAAAAGAAAAAACCTGAAGATTTGCCAAAAGCTGGTCCACCCACATTTCCTAAGGGCAGTAATCATCCGGGCTGAGTGGGGACCGCCCCTCTTTAGGTAATTCGAGCACTCTCTAATTTGCCATAGCCCTAACCACTCATCCTTTACACCAACCCACTTCACCCCTTAATGCCATCTGCACTACTGCTGTAATGAGTTTGCAAACACTGTCATAAAGCACTTGTAAATAAACACACACACCCCAGATGTACAGAAGGCTAAACATATCCATGACAAGGGCACTGCATACTCGGGCCTCAGGGCTTGTGGCTGACAGGTCTGGGATCTGCAGGATGTCTCATTCTTTCCCGGGCTGGCGCTGACTGCTCGCCCTCATCTCTGCTTTTTCTCCCTGTGGTGGCCTAACTCCTATACCAATTTCCCACTGGGTCCTTAGTTAACTTTTGGTAGTTAACAAACAAAATCTCCCCAAACCTATTTTCTCATTCATAAAATGAGTAAATTTACCTTGCGAAGTTGTGAAGATTAAAATGAAAATGTGGGTAGAGGGCCTACCACAGCTCTGCACATAATGTCCACTTAGTTATTTAAGCCACAAATCCCAAAATAAAATAAAACCAATAGTGAGCCAGTGGAGGGGGCGGGGGAGAGGTAGGAATGCAAAAAAAGAAACGTTTCTACAGAATTAATTTTCAGTTTAAAAAACTTACAATTTTCTTGCTTTCAAAGAATAGGTAGTAAAACTATTACATACACAAGAAATAGTAAATTCAGCTACATCACGTAACCACTGGACAGAGCAAAGGTGCCTGCAGCATAGAGGCAAAGTCACTGAGAAGGGACCTGCAACATTTCCAGAGCTCCCTTGTTGATCTCCTGGTTCTCAAGTGGGCGACAATTTCATTTCCTATAGGGCGCTTTTAAATGAAGGCAGAGAAATGACTATGGAGGAAGGATCTTTCCCACCCTGTACAGGATGCATAATAGTGTCAAAGTAAGAAAGTCCAAACCTGTGGAGAATTTTTACAAGTTTATCTGAGACAAAACTGAAGACAATGCAGGAGAGCAAGACCTTAAATGCTCTGCAGAATGGCAGTTGGAAGCTTCTTTTATGCATTTGTAATTAAGGAGGGAATTTAGGGAAGATTACACAGAGGTGGGTGAAAGCCAGGTGGGGGTTGGGTTACAGGATAGTTAAGATGATGTGCTCTCTCAAGGGGGCGGTTATGCCTTTAAGGGGTATCACTTCAGGCATTTCAAAGGTGTGTTAGCTTAGATACACCAAGAACAATGGACAGGATTGGCTTAAACACCTTTCCCTGAAGAAGTTACAGGCCTGAGGTGTGACTGCCCACATGACCTGCCCAGCTAGGAATTTATGATTAATTATAGCAGCCTTTTCATCCACAAGTTACTGCATTTATTTAAATTTGGCTTTTTTTTTTTTTAACCCAAATTACTCCCATTTTGTTGTATGTATTTGTGTGCTTTTTCTTAAAAAAGAATATTTGAGAAGTCTTTGGTTTCCTGTCTCTAAACAGAACGCTGCATTTAATTACATTATTGTAGTACAGTATAACATCCCACCTAATAGCCAAAACAAATAGCAACCCCACTGCAAATACTCCTATTAGACAAGTGAGGTTGGCCAGCCTGACCTCCAGGTATGTAAGAGTGTTTTATTTAGGCCTACTCCCAGTCATTTAGGAGCTTAAAAATAACTTGATTTGACTTTACAATTGAACAGTGTTCTAGATCGCTCCATCATAAGCTTCTGCATACTCAGCTAAAGTCTACTGTATGTTTTTTAAAATACAATGTTAGAAGATAAAACTCCGAGTTTCATCTTCATTCCCACAACAGATGTGAAATTTATTCCCATCAATATAATACCATCAAACTGCCTTTGCTCAGCGCCCATAAACAAGAACTTACTTTTGTCTTTTTTCTCTTCTGTGTCTTTATCTATCAGACGTGGGGCAATGCCTCAAACTCCAAACTCACTCAGATAGAAAGGCCAGAGGACTAAGGCCTGATCTTACTGTCAACAGGAGCCACAGAGGATTTTAACCAAGGAGTGTCACAGTACTAGTCCCATATCCTACTACTATGTAAACTTCCATTTCTATTCGTCAGTGGCTGATCTTCTGAAAGAGAATATGGTTCATCTCCAAGACTCCCTCAGGGTTAGTACCACTACTGGAATTAGGAATTCTATAGGTCAGAATTGGACATCAGTGGTTCTTACTTATAAAAATTAGTACTTTTGCCCATCCTATAGCTGCCTCACAACCTAGTTGTTTTAAATTATGATTTGTGAAAGGTCAACTCTGCTGTTCTTGCCAACATTAAAAAGTGAACAGTTGATCCTTGAACAACATGAGTTCGAAGTGTGTGGGGCCACCAATACACAGATTTTTTTTTCAATTGATCCACCAGTTCAATCCCACATTGTTCAAGAGTCACCTGCATTTGGAAAGCAAGATTCCCAATTTCTTAAACCAAATATTTTAAGTTGTGAATCTAACTTGGAAAGTTGTATATTGCTTAAAAATGATTCACAAAATTAACTTAATTAACTACTTGTTAATTTGCTGAATATCTGAAAGATAGAAAAGAATTTTTCTGTTAAATATATCAAGGACAAAATCTCCATGATTTGGGTGGATTATTTCCTGTCCCCCTCAAAAAATCAAAATAATCAGTTGAATGAAAGAGGCTCGTAAGAAGTTAAGACTGTTTCTTAAATGGAGGAAAAATAAATAATGAGATGGTTATGGGAAAACTCCCATAGAGGCCAGTTAGTTTCTCTGGGTAATGACTACAAATGTAACCCACAATCTCAGCCATTTCAAAATACTTAAGCCACACCCAAGAGGGATGGATCCATGCAAACAACTCCCTGATACTGTAGCAACACAGCTGTCCTGCATTCATCGGAAGTCAGAGTCGCTCAAATGGAGGCCATGGCCCAATGACATAATGGAGGGACCCCTGGACCAAAAAGCAATTAGAAATTCCCGTTTCTAATCTCTCCTTGAACTCACTGCTGAATGATCAGCTATTCATTTTAGGCTTTCTGAGCTGAGTTCCCTAACTATAAGTGGTCTGATCCGATCATTTGCAATAACTGTTAAGAATCAAATTATACTATAATGACACAAAAGTGGTTGAAAAACTGAATAGTGTGCTGCAAAAATCTAAGGCGAGGGGAACCAACACCAAGGGATTAGGCAGTAGACTAAGGAATCATCCTGAATCTAGTCCAAAATGATAACTTTCTTGGTCATCCGTGCTAAAACCAGGGATGATGTCAGAATAAGGTGCATTTCACTGGGCTTGTTCTGAGCACAGCAGTGGGGAGACTAAAGGCAGCGACGGCCTGGGCTGGAAAGGAAGACAATTAGAAGACTTCCTTGTTCAGAAAAGCTTAGTGCCTTGGAATCAAGTCCAAATTCCTCAATGCAGCCACACTTTCGACCCCATTCCTCCCTACTCCCAGCAATGCACCCCACACTGAGTGACTTCAGGCACCATGCCCCTCCCAATAGTTTTCTGCACGTCCATGCTCCGGGGTGAGCCTCCACCATGGTCTTCTGCAGCCACCTTGCTCCATCTTCATAGTGCTGTCCACCAGTCATGCTTTGGTCCTCTGGTCTTTGATCAGGGTGCCCTACCTTCTAAATAGATTTCTCTACTTCTCACACTTGTAAGTGACAAGTGACAAGCCCATCATGTTGCTTTTAGCTATTATCTTTCTATAATAGTGCCTTAGTCTTTTTTTAAATGTTTTTTAAAAGAGATTTTATTATTTTTAGAGAGAGGGAAGGGAGAGAGGCAGAGAGTGAGAGAGACATCAACGTATGGTTGCCTTTCACCTGCCTCCAGCTACAGACCTGACTTGCAGCCTGGTTATGTGTCCTGACTTGGGAATCTAACCAGCAACCTTTGGATTCGCAGGCCAAGGCCATTCCATTGAGCCACATAAGCCAGGGCTGATTTTTAAATAAAGGATCTTCGTCATGTGGCAGACCTCACAGATTCATTATCTCAAGTTAATCCTCATGACCAGTATCAGCCAAGGATGATACCATCACACCCAGATGACCAAATGGATGAGCAAACTGAAGATCAAAGAGATTAAAGCATGTGTCCACAGTCCCATGACAGCTAAATGACAAAACAGATAGAATCTTGCTCTCCTGATGCCGCGCTTACATGGCACTGAAGGGCATCTGTCTCAGCAGCCCCAACTTCCTCTCCCTTACATCTAGCCACCTCAACCTACTCAAGCACTGTACAAGCTGGCCTTTGCCCCTTAAAAAAATTTTTTTTTTTCTGATTATAAAATACATCTTCATTATAGAAAATTTTGAAGACATTCAAATGATGAAAGCGAAAGATTAAGTCATCCATAACAAGAATGAACAATCTATAACTATAAAAAATATGGATGAATCAGAAAGTACTGACTGTGAAAAACCAGACACAAAAGAGTATATGCTGTGTGATTCCATTTACATGATTTCAAAGCTGTGGAATGACATCAGAAGGTAGGAGCATGAGGGGGCCTGTGAGGATGTGGATAATGCTTTATTTCTTAACCCAAGCACTTGTTGTACAAGTACGTTCAGTGTGTGAAAATTCAATAATGTATATAATTATGATATGTACACACATTATATGTACATACACGGTAAGGAAAAAGTAGGTTTACAGTTGTGAGTATACAAAACAGAGTTTACTTTTATATTATTTACCAACTATTGTATTATTTTTCCAACAACTATACTTTTGCCCACACTATACATACATACACATACATACAGACACAAACATGTAATATGCTTGAAGTCAGATGCAGTGTTTATATTTTAGAGTGTTTTCTTCCTGGTGCTTTTTTCACCCTTTTGCTATGCCTGCTTTTTAAAAACTTTGTGATCACACTGTATATTTAAGTTTATATTCTGACACTTCGCCTAACAAAAAAGCATACGCACTTACCCAAATTACTGTAAATTTTTCATGAAACTTTAATGGTTGTGTAACAGTTTATCTGGTGCCTATACCATAATTGACTTAACTGCTATCAACCATTTAATGTTTCCAATGTTTATTATAATAAATACTGCTGTAGTGAATACTTTTACCTTTTAAATCACGTAGCCACTCTTTTCATACTGTTTTATATATTTGTAAAATTATATATTATAACATATTCTGCCATATGTAATTATTTATATATTTACTGCATCCTTTTTGTTCAATAATAAAGCTTCCAAAACCACAGACCACACCACCCCTCCTGGAACCCTCCACAGAACCTAGTTCTGAACATGGTAGGCACTATTTACTGAAGTGTTTTCAGAAGCCAAGTAAAAGCTCCATTCCTAACAGTCTAGATTTCAGTATCATCTCTGTCGTCCATGTAGTAACATGAATGACTTAGCCAGCTATATTCCAAACAGCTAAATGCTTAGAGGTAGTTTAGCACGGTTCCCCTTAAGGGTATAAATATGAGTCCAGCATATTGAATTCATTCTACAACTAACAGTGCCACACCCCAAGGATCCAATGAAAATCAAACAAATTCCTTCCATCAATGGGCTAAAAGTTGGTGGATAATTAAACAAGGATCCTACTTTCAGTCTAGCAGGAAAGATACGATGAAACAAATCCTGACTCCTCCACTCCTGAGCTTCCAAATCACAACTATACAGATGGCAGCAAATACCTGCCCTAGAGCCAAACTCTGAAAACTCTGCCTGGTGGGTGCCTTCAAGTTCCTTCGTCTGTGGCTGGAACATGCCTGCTGTATTGAAAATGTTTTAAAATATTCTTACAAACACTTATTAACCAAATCATGTATGATAATGCAAAAAGTATGGTACATGTTTAAAGTGCTAATAAAAAGGAGACACAGCCCTGGCTGGTGGCTCTGGAGAGATGCCAGCCTGCGAACCCAAAGGTCACTGGTTTGATTCCCCAGCCAGGGTACATAATCAGGTTGCAAGCCAGGTCTCCAGCCAGGTCTGTAGCTGGAGGCAGGTGAAAGGCAACCATACATTGATGCTTCTCTCCCTCTCTGCCTTCCTCCCTTCCCCTTTCTGGAAATTATAAATAAAATCTTAAAAAGTAAAATAAGGAGACATGCCATTATAACAGAAACAAAAGAGGAGCTTTATATAAATAGTTGAGAATGGTGAAAATATATTTCTCCCTCCCCCACTCCTTTTGCATATAAAGACTGGAAAGAACCCTGAAAGGCAAAAGATGAATGGGGCCAATGGGTGAGAAACACGGACTATACCATTCAAACCTAGCAGTAATAATTGGCCAGACCCGAGAAGACAGAGGTTCCTAAGTTTTTCCATTCTGAATACACAACAGGATGATCGGGGCCAAAGGTGGGAACTGGGTCCAAGGTTACTTAGTCCAGAAGGCCAGGACATTGTTTTAGAACAGGAAGGCTGAGCAGAGCCAGGGCTGAGCCCATTGAGGCTTCTCACAATTCCAGTGGTGAGGAGTGATTGGACACTGAGGGCCACTAAAGGGCTCCCCAGGGCTGTAAAGAGACCACGAAGGAGCCCCCTGCCTCAGGAGATTTTTAACATACACAGAGCTGCTTCACTTCAGGAAGAGATGCCCGCCCCACAGAACATCTAGCAGCAAGGGCATAACTAGTTATCGAGCTTCAAAGAACCACCTTACTCTCCTTGAACTACACTGGGGGACTCCAAGCTTCAAGTCCTCTTAGTCACTTTGATCTTATGAACAGATGAAGATAAGGGGAGCCTCTCAGAAGCTCATCTATATGAGAGACCTTCGGAAATGAAAATGCAGAGGGAGAAGGGAAACATGCATGCATATGGTATAAATGGATGGCAAATGGGCTCCCAAGGCAGTGTGCTCCTCCTTCAGGATTTTGGTAGCTAAGGGAGGGGCCGAACCATCTTCTCCGTGTGACCAACAGCATGCTTAGATGTTTGAGCACTGGCTGGCACATGACAGCTTATTTAGTCCTGCCAGAGCCGGGTGCAGGGGGCCGGATAAGGGAAGAGAGCTGGAGGGCAGCCAAGCAGGGAGGCGGACAGCCACCTGCCCGCCCAGGTTCCAGAGGTTCTGTGTCAAAGTTGAGCAAGTCGGTGACAGAGTGAGATGTGTGTATCCAGGAGCTCATCTGGCTACATGTGAAAGATGGGTCTCAGGAGGGGAGGCCAGCAATCTAAATGAGATGCTAAATTACAGAAGCAGATGCTGGGGGAATGGGGAAGATTTCCTCAGCTGTCCAGGAGGCAAAATTAGAAGGAACAGATGAATTAGTCAAGGTGAGGTGGCACGAGAAAGGTAAGATTGGGAGCAAGGTGGATGACAGTGCTGTAACCCCAGGCAGGAAGTAAAAGGAAAAATTAGAAGACGTGCTGACCTTGGGGAACCTGACCCTGAGAAACCACTGCACGGTTCAGCAGAGCAGCGTCTAGAAGTCAAGAGTACAGAGCACAGAGCACTGCAGGGACAGGTCCAGCACCATATAAAGTGGAACAAAAACAACGAAAGTGGGTGAAACCACTGGTAGCAGGAATCCATATGTTCTCAGGTTATGGACACTTTTGAGAACTTGGTGAAAATACTCACCCTCTAGCCCAGAATGTACATTAACAAACAACATTTTGAGAAAAGTAATAGGCAGCTTACAGGATTGCTGCCCACACAGGATTGTAGGTTAAGAAATCTGGGCCTGGGAGTGGGGAGGAAACTGCAAGAATGTCTAAAGAAGCATTTCTCAACCAGAATGCTATTGACAGACAACTGTCAAGGGACAAGGCTTCACCACACATGATGCTGACCACCCCTAGCCCAGCCCCTGCCCACTAAACACAGGAAATAACCACAACCTAGTCTCCCTGACAACTAAAACATACCCCCACATATTTCCAAACAGTCCTATTTCCAAATAGTCCCACTGTATTTGAGAATCCCTGGTCAAAGGGGAGAGAAGGAGGCATCAAAGAAGTCTTGGAAAGATCAGAGGTGGGAGGAAAAGCAGATCTAACCCTTCAGTCATTCCCACCTTTACCACGAGCTCCTCATCTAAGCCATCCCTGTGTGAAGCACTGCAATCATCTCACTAGCCTTCCTGCTTCTAGTTATTATTTTTTTAAGTCACCATGGTGTACATTATATCCCAGGACTTACTTCCCTTAAAAGTGGAAATCTGCATCTTTTCACCCATTTCACCCACACCCCTCTTCCCCAACTCCTGGCCTCTGGCAACTACCAGTTTATGCTCTGTATTTATGAGCTCAGTGGGTTTTGATTTGGGTTTTTTTGTTTGTTTGCTTGTTTTAATATTGCACATATAAGTGAGATTATATGGTATTTGTCTTTCTCTGACTTATTTCACTTACTGTAATGCCCTCATGGTCCATTCATGTTGTTGCAAATGGCAGGACATTCTTTTTTTTTTTCTGGCTCAGTATGCAACTGTGTATATACAACATTTTCTTTATCCATTTATCCACTGATGGATACTTAGGTTGTTTCCAAGTCTTGGCTTCCTAAATCTATTCTTAATTCCCCTTGACAAGCCCTTTCCACAGGGCAGCAAAGTGAGGCTTTTCGATCTTACTAATTTTGCTTAACAAGCACTATACTTTTATAACACTTTCTATCTGCCATGCTCTGCTCTTCAGAAATAGTAACTCACGTAATCCTCACAACACTATGAGACAGATACCACTTCTATTCCCATCTTACCAACGAGGCAGAAGGACGTTACACAACTACTCTGTGGTCACAGAGCCAGTGAGTTCAGGGCTGGGATTTTAACCCAGGCAGTCAGCTCCAGAGTTCATGTTCTCACCGAATACTCCATGCTGCCCTCCAATTCATTCATTCCTCTATGACCTGCAACTGTCTTCTCACTTAAGAGTAAAAATCAAGAACCTTGCCACAGCTAGGCCCTAGAATATCGGGCACCCCACTACCTCTTCTACTTATCTCCTGCTACTGCCCCAGGTTGCCCCCAACCTCACTGGTCTGACTGCTAAGGTGTGGACGCACACCTGTAGACACCCGCTCCTGGGCCTCTGCACTCAGTCTCCTCCATCTGCCGCGTTCTTCCTCCAGTTATAGAGGCAGCACCTTCGCTGCATTAAGGTTTCTACTCAAATGTGCTTTCCTGAGTGAGGACTCCCTGCCCTCCCACCTCCAGCATTTTCAATTCTTCCACTTTGCTTCATTTTTTTCCTTTAAAGCATTTATCATCACTTTAAGAAAATGTCAAATCACTTATTCATTTGTTATCTAACTCCCCTCAGGACTGTTCACTTTCCACAAGAGCAGGGAATTTGTATGTTTTGTTCTCTGCTAAAGCCCCATGAATGGAAAGGCACTAGTTCCTAGTTCATTTTTAAATGAATGAATGAACAAAGAAAGAATGGTGACACAAAGTCAAGAAGTTCCAAGACAAAGAGAAATAGCCCAAAGCAACAAAAGGCTTTGGTTATATTAGGGGTGGAATGTTTCCATTAATTTTGTCAACTAAGATACTGTTACCTGTAGCCAGTAATGTGTCTAAGAAATGGTACCTGGCTGTGGAGTGAGCTGGCAGGTAAAGTAGAAGCATTAAGCTCAGACAACTCTTGTAAGAAGAGCTGGCAACAGAGGCAGCTAGGAGGAGCCGCAATGTCAGAGACCTGAGCGTCCTGGCAGGTGTGGCTCAGTTGGATGGAGCATCACCCTGTAGACCAAAGGGCTGTGGGCTTGATTTCCTGACATCTCGTGCATTGGGTATTAGAACTTGCTTTAGAAATGGCCAAATTTTACCATGAACGTTGCAAAACATTCTCAACCTATCTTTAAATACTATTTCCACAGTGGGGTTTCACAGATTATAAACACATTCAAATATTTTAAGCTAAATAAGAGTAAGATCTTACTTTTCTATCCAAATCTATCCATTAAGTAAACACTAATTTTTCAATGTATATCTTATATCTGGAAGGATAATTTAATTTTTAAGTGATTTTCCAATAACAAATTTCTTGAATTAAAAATAAACATGAGGCCCTGGCTGGTAGCACAGTGGTTAAGGCGCCGGCCTGCGAACCCAAAAGTCGCAGGTTCGATTCCCCAGCCAGGGCACATGACAAGGTTGCAAACCAGGTCTCCAATCAGGTCTATGGCTGGAGGCAGGTGAAAGGCAACCATACATTGATGTCTCTCTCCCTCTCTGCCTCTCTCCCTTCCCCTCTTTCTAAAAAATAATGAAATAAAGTCTTTAAAAAAAAAATAAATAAAAAAATAAACATGACTTAGCTCTCAGAAGCCAATGACAGTTAACAAAAACAAGGTATATCACTCCTATGAAGAAAGTCTGGTAGAAACCATCACAACTCTTCTCTTGTTATAACCTATACATCTAACTTCTTAAGAAAATGAGGAGCAAAACTTACACCACTGAATAACAAAATCCCCCCTGCCCCATTCCCTTACTTCCTTTTTTAGAGTAAAAAAATGGTTTATAAATTGAGAAGGTACCAATCAAGGAGCTGGAAGACCTAATGGAGCTTCAAATCTATCTTGCTGGACTAGGGGAAGGGTTTTTAAGGGGCTGGGGGAACAGGTATGCTGGTGAGGCAGGTGTTGATTGGAGGACCGTGGAACTTGGCATTTATGATAAAGGATGTCAGTCTCAGATCTTCCTGGACAACGGACCCTTGGCTTCTGAAAGGGTTCCAGTGTTTGAGTTCAGTTATGTCCTGGTTCTTAAATTGTGTGTTGTCGGGGGAGGGGAGGACCAAGACTAGTTCTGGGTGCAGCTGAAGGTCAAATTCTCTCACAAAACATTTTTCTAAATGCATGATACTTGGGACAACTAGAGTTAATTGTAATAAACTTTGTGAAATACCTGAATGTGACCAAAAATATATATATGCCAAAAATGAGTCTTCTAAATCCTAAAGCAAGGCTGTGAAATAAATAGGTAATAAATATTACTGGTACTAAAAAGCTCCAGGCAACTTGTTCAAGGTCACCCAAAGTAACCACTAAGCATATATACAGGAAGGAAAAAGTAACAAGGGCTCCAACCGTAACTTTCTTCTCCTCCACAGTAGTGGCTACTCATGATGCCAATGTCCTGGGGGCACCGAGACCTACCACAAAGGCAGATCATATGGTGCGACCCCCTCCGGCCCCACTCTCAATATTTTTATACAAGTAAAATCAGGTCAAATAAGCACCAGGGCAAGGTAAAGGGTGTGGCTAGAGAGGATATCTCAATCTTGTCATGCCTTCCAGTCTAGAAAATAAAGGGTGGGAAAATGAGGGTATAACAGGAATAATTACCTTAAGTGAAGCAAGTCTATGAAAAGCTTAAGGGTCCTTTTTATGACTTTGCCCAGTTGAAGTACTCACTTCTCTTTTGGGAAAACACTGCCCAGAGCGTGGCACAGAACAGTGGTTTAAAAATGCTGCTTTAATCCTCCTTGTTCTCCCAACACAAGGGCATCCAGCTCCTGGCTGGCTGGCAAAAATGCAGGGTCCAGACCACTCGGAGGTATAACTTTTTGGGGAAATCCAGAGGTTGAGTACAAAAAAATAAATCCTGAAAAACTAGGGTCAACTGCCAAGTTCCCTATATACTTAGCGGCCTACAAGATACAAACCTAGAGAAGAATTGGAATTATCCTCTAAGGGTACATGGAAAAATTCTAAAAGGAAACTAAAGTCATAAGAACAAATCAAAAGAAAATGTGACTGATTATGTAAGAAGTAGAAACTACAAACATTCATAATTAAGACATAAGTTCTTCAGAGTTGTAAGTACATCAAACTAATATTGTGTAAAGAGCAACCACCTGACAAAAATACTCACAACGCTTTCAACCTTCCTTGGCCTTCAAAAGTCATGAGACTTTTTTGGCTAAAATGAGAAATACTTTAGTGAGAAAGAGAAAAAGAACTTTCAGACATCTAGGTGGCTCCCAGTTTTAAACCCCCACAGTACGCCTCTACCTTAGCTAAATGGTCAAATGAAATCTAGCTATTTATGCAAGTCACATCCACATCGGGACAGTACTAATACTCCTAGAGCTATAACCCTCATTTCTCTACTAGTTTTCCCTACCTTCCTTTGAAATCAATTGAGCAATCAGTAGCTGCTGACTGACTAACATGTTATCACATGACATGGTAGGATTTTTTTCTTTCAGTAATCCTGTGCTGATGAAAAAAGCATAATTACTTTAATGATGTACTTAGAAAAAAGGATTATCTACAACAGGAAAATCACAATCACAAAGGTAATGCTAATTAAAAGGTGTCTCAGTTTATTACTATAAATGTTTCCACCAAGCCCAAATGCATTTATTTTACCTGATACGTGCAAAGGTTGTTTCATATTATACATAAATCCAGCAAAGAAAGGACACAAGAGTGTGCTTGTCTGGCTTTCCTGTTATGAAAAGCAGATTTAACAGTGATAAGAAGGCAATCAAAACACAAGATAAAACTGATATTACTATCTTGTTCATTATAACAATAACTCTTTATTGAGCATTTACTAAACACACATACACCTAGGCACTGGATATAAACTGGTGAATAAACCAGGCATTATTCCTACCCTCAAGGGCTAGAGAGAAACATTAAACAAGTAAATAATATAATTATACATTGTGAAAAATATTAAGGGAAAAGATGATTGTGCTATGAGGGAGGAAATAAAGGGGTTCTAAGTTACATGATGCTAAGGATGGCCTTCTCAGGGAAGACTATATAAAGGGATATTTGAACCAGCATACAGAACAAGAACTTATTCAATGAGATGGTCATAAAATAGACCAACAGCCTAAACAAGTCCTCAGGTGGGGCCACTGGGTAACTGCCCATGTGGCTGACAAGAGATGAAAATGGCGCGTGTGGGCCACACAGGGCTCACACAGGACCCTGTAGGCTTGTGGAGGTTTTATATTTTATCCCAAGTATAGATATGTTTCCTAAGAGCTTTGAAAACTTTAAACAGCCAAGTGACGTGTCTTTCTTTTTTCAGGATGCATGGGAAGAGATTGGAATGGATGTCCAGCATGTGCAACAAGGAAAGATAATGGTGGCTTGAACTAGGATGGTAGCATAATGGGAACTGGAAAATCAGACAGGTTCAAAAGAGATTTTGCCAGAAAAATGGATAGGACTTTGTGATAAACTGGCTGTTTTGGGGGTGACAGAACAAAAAAAATAAAGGATAATCTGAGCCTTCTGGTCTGAGCCACTCTGGATAGATGAGGTGAAAAACAGCAGAAACAATTTGAAAGTTTCAAGAATCAAGAGCTCGGTCTGGAGCAGTCTGAGATGCTGCCATTCACTGGCTGAGACGTGCCAGGAAGTATATTAGGTGTTCTACTTGTCCCAGCACCCCTTTTAGTAGCAATATCCCCATTTCACAGGACACAAACTGTAGGTTACAGAGGCTAAAATGGCCTCATTCAACTTGGAGTGATAAAGTCACACCTGCCAACCAAGTCTGGCTGGCTGACTGTGGGGTAAGCATTCTTTCCACTATACAGAGTTCTTGGAAACTACCTCTACACTTTGAATTTTGAAGACTATGGTTGGACCAAGCTAACATCCAAGGAGAGTAAACAGGTGATACATTATTTCTTAAATCCAAACCCTCAGATTTAATATGTTTTCTTTCACCCCCATCCTTACTCCACTTACATCAGCAAACAGCTCTGTAATCTTTTGAATACTAGCAAGATATCTAGAACCTTAATGTTTTACCATAAATAGCAAAACCATTTTGCCAGGAATTAACCATAATGAAAAGAGCAACAATATCTAGTAGCAAACAATATTTCTACTCTCAAGTCATTTACATACATCAACATAAAACAGATTGGTTAATGAACAAGAATTCTGAAAAAATCATCATTTCTCAAAACGAACAAGGCATTCAAGTCAAAAATGCAAGCTACCCAGGACAGAAGGCTACAAAAGCCAAGGATTGAGAGCCATATTAAAAATAAATAAATAAAAATAAAAACCTTTCAAAAATTAGGCAAAAAGAAATGACACCACAACCACAAATAACTTAAAATCTGCGATTCCCAGATATCTCAATTAAATGTCAAAGTCAGTAAACATGCATCCTAAAAACACTTAAACATTCTCTCTTCTTTTCAACTGCTTTTCCCTGAAGCATGTTGACACTTGGGCAAACCGATATGTCCTTCCTATCTGCATGGTTTGCGCTCGCTCTCTCTCGCTCGCGCGCTCTCTCTCTCTCTCTCTCTCCCTCTCTCTCTCTCTCCCTCCCAGCTCTCTGATGTCCCCCTCAGCTACTGAAACCCAGAAATCAGGCTTGATTAATGAGTCTAGAAAGAAAGACCTCAATGCATTATTGCCAATTGTGTCTATTATTGAGAATACCAATTTGAGACTCAAAAAAGAGAGAGAGAGAGAGAGAGAGAAAATGAGGGAGAGATTTTTAAAAGGTTTTGTCATCTACATTACAAATTAGATTTTATTGGGTCTGATACTTCAATAGAATGATCATTCAATTATATTCAGTCTTCTTAATGTGGGTATGGTCACATGTAATTTTTATGGCTTGAGGAGAGTTCTCCATGGAGATAAATAAAAAGTGCCATTAATGTGCCTGCTAAAAGATAAATATTCACAAACCACTCTCCAAAATGATAGTGCTGTGTCCTGCATCCTGATTCCTGTGTCCACCTCTCCCTGCAGAGGGCTAGCTGGCATTCATTATTGCTTCAACCACGCAAAGGACAGGATGCTGAAAATCCATTAAGAAACCTTCCCATTTTCTGTTCCTTCATAACATGATTGCTAACTCCTGGCAACTGAAAGATAAAAGACTTTAAAAAAGAAGAAAAAAGAAAACTACCTGAGGTCTTCTACCAAAAGAGTACTTAATCCAAATGACAGAAAAATTAGAGATCTCTGCATACTAAAAGGTGCTTCCTGGAGACACAACACATCTAATGAAGAACTGCTGAGCCACGTTATACTGGAAAATCCATAAACGTTGGGCCCCGCCATCACCAGGATGGAGTAATTTTTTTAAATGCAATGCGTTATTGTGTTGACAGGGCTAAGGTGATGGGTTTCAATCAGCTCTGAACCGTGCCCTGAATATCTATTTCCATTCTAACTCCCTAAAAGATCAGGAGCAACATTGACCCGCAATTATACCCGATGCCTGCACTGTTCCAGATGCCATATGATGCTGAGAAAGTAGTGGTTTAGCAACACCAGGCGGCTCTATGATGCTAAAATAACAACGCAACACTCGATTATAAACCAGGTACTCGGCTTGTAAGACTCAGTGCCACACAAGGACCCACATTCAAAGCTCACGTCCCTTCAAGTGAAATCGTTAAGTTTCCTACGATTTACCCTCTCAAAGTTCCTAGTGTGCAAAAAGGAATTACTTTGAAAGTCCCCTCTTCTGGACTCCCCTCCCTATGGGTTGGCAGCCCAGGGGAATAGGGATGGAGGAGGGTTCATCGTTCAGACAAAAATTTAAAAACCTATAAACCAATCACTGCTTCAGAGGAGAAAATCAGCGTTTTACCAAAACGCCACCCGGCAAGCGAGTATTCGATTTCCATTTGGAGTAAAAAAATATTAAGAGAAGCCAGACATACATTTCCCTTCCCAACAAAAGTGGCCTCTAAACTCCCTTGCCAAGGACACTGGGAGGAAACGGAGGAGCGAGGAACCCGCTCCTACTTTTCAGGCAGATGCGTGTGTGCGCGACGCGGGGAACGCGCAAGGGGAGCAGAAAAGGTGAACCGGAGGAAGTGGGGTGGGGGCAGAGCCGGCCAAGAAGCCCCAGGTGCAGAGGGGAATCTGGGACGCGGAGGGTCCGGGAGGAAGAAGGGGGGTGGTCCAGACACTGCCCAGAAACCGCGGCCGCCGAGCAAAGTTAATACTTACTCAGTTTCGCAACTGCGCCGCCCCCGCAGGCCGCCCGGCGGGGACTGGCCCCGGAGCTGGGGACACAGCGGCGCCCGGAGCCCGGCGGCCGCCCAGCGTCGGTCCCCGGCCGCGCAGCCCCGCGAGCCTCCTTCCGCGGCGCCCGACGGACGGCGCGCTCCGCAGCGGAGGGAGGCCCCCGTGCGCCCTCCCGGTGCACCTCCCGGTCGGCGCTAGGTGAGTGAGGACGCCCCTGGCCGGGCTGCGGGAGAGGGCGAGGGCGCGGGCAGCCCCGCCGCCTGCGGGGGGCCGCCCCCGGCGCCGCCGCCGCTTCTGCAGGCGGGCGGGCGAGCAAGGCTGGGCGCGGAGCCGGGACGCGGGCGCGGTGCGGGGCACCGCCGAGCACACGCAGCGGAGTTGGCCGGCTCGCTCCCGCGGCCGGTGTCTCTGGGCTGGGGGCCGGGCTGGGGGCCGGGCCGGCCGGCCGGCGGCTCCGCCCCTTCGCCGCGCCGCGGGCGGAGAGCGCGAGAGGAGCGGAGCGGGGGCGCCCCCCTCGGCCCGGCGCTCGGGTTACAGTCGCCGCTCCCCGTCTCCCCCGCCCGCTCCTCGCCGGTTCGCAGGCGCCCGGAGAGACAGGGTAACGGAACTGGGACGCCAGCGCTGCATTGTGGGAGCTTTTAAAACGGCGGGGAGTGCGGTAGAGACGCCCGGGCCCTCCGGGCCGCGCTCGCTCCGGTCCCCCCAGCCTCTCCGCTCGCCGCGCCGGCCCAGGCCACCGAGGCCTGGGGACCGCACGGCCAAAAGGGTGAGATGACCAGCGCCTCTCTGACTCTCACGAGAGCAAAATCTTCCATAGCCCGGGGTGACTCTCGTAAAACTGCCCTTTACCGTCACCCCGGAAAATAAGAGGCTTTCCTTGCAAGCGCTTTGCGGGTGGGGGGGGGGGGGGGGGGAATAAAAAACCTGCCAACCCCCAGGACTGGGTTTGAATGGCTTTGGTCTGGAGTGGCAGTGATTCAGCGACCCCCTTCTCAGCAGCAGGCAATGACAGAGACAGAAATCACAAAAAGCAGCGAATGAATCAGACGTGAGTAACCAAGTTGAGGAAGAGCTGGGCTCAGATTCAGGACCCTCCTTCCCTTTACCTCCCTTGAAATATATCACATAGTTGAGGAAGGAATGAAACAGCGCTTTCATCTAGAGATGCAGATCCGCATGTATTCCACTTTTTTTCCCCCCCCTTTTTTTTGCAGGCAATTGCTCTAGCCACTGGACAGGATTCAGACTTTGGTCCAGCTTTTGCTCACACGTGCCCACAACTCTGCAATAGCTATTAATTTGCAGGGAGGTGGGGGAGAAGATAATGGATGAGATGCAAGAAAGCCTTCCATTGATTTAAAAAAAAAAAAAAAAGCCCCCTTTTAATTCTCCAGATACTTTTTTATTCATCATCAAAACAAGGATATTAAACCTGAAGCACAACTTGGCACAGCTCATTTTACTCAGAGCCTAATCTGTTTTGTTTGTATTGAGTTGGGGTTTGTAGGCCTTTTGTTTCTTGTTTTTTGACCTTTAGTTACTGCACAGCTCATTAGTTTCTCTACCTCAGAGGCTAACTGAGGAGAGAGAAATGGTAAGACTAAAATTTGGTGAAACAACCTTTGGAGGATTTGGGGAGAAGAAGAGTTTTCTTTGATTCCAATGTAAAAACCAAGGGAATGTCCTTGAAAGATGACTCTGTAAGGCAAGATCTTCCCAGTTTTCCAACCTTAAACGTTACCATTTCCTAAGCTGTCATTCCCTCCCTTTCACTCAACCGAACATTCAGTTTCCACCTAACCTGCCAAACCTAATGGAAAATTTTAATCCCCATCTTACTTTGTGGCACTAGTAAATGTTCACTTCTCTCCCCTTCTGTCCTAGAACTTCCCTCCCTTTGTTGTTGGTGTTGGGGGGTGGGGGTGTTGTCATAGTCATTTCTCTTTGGTGGTGGTCTGTGATAGCAGGCAGGAGTGTCACTATTGTTAAACCAGAATTCTGGATTATACCAAGTAGAAGAGCCTTAATATTTTCTGTTGGTCACCAGTAAGGTCCTGACATTGATTTTTATCTTGCATCCAGTGATGAACAAGTTGCCTGACTCCTGATGTCCAACTTTCATGTGACTAGCATGTTACTCAGGATAAAATTTACTATGATTGAAGAACCATGGTTACTATTTAGGAGGACCACTGGTGTTGATGTACCTGGTGAGGTAGCCCCACCTGTAAACCAGAGAGAGAGTGTGCCTTGCTGATGGCCGTTGAAGCAGTAAGTTTACCCCTGTCCAATCCTGGATAAACCCAGATAAATCTGTTCCCTACCTCAGTCCCATGTGGTTAATGCAACCTTTCTTCCGTGTATAGTGCAATTTGTTTTAAGCTTTCTTAGCTATAATCACATCCTTGTTAAGCTTTCCTTAGATCACACCAAATGTCCTTGACAGCAGTTGTAAACAACCCCTATTTCTGGTTTCTAATTATATTCTCAAAAAGTAACCTAACTAGAAATCCATGAGTGTTCATGAACTTCAAGCCCTTTGACATAATCAGATTTGAATTTCAAGAAAACAATGTGAAAGGATAGATTCAGAAAAGAGCATACCAAGGGAGAGAGACTTATGTGGAAAGCAGTGGCAATAAACTGGGGTAGGGGGCAGGAGGGATAACACTTAGAGATATATAATTAGGTATAATTAGTTTTCTGTTGCTAACTGTAAGCAAGTAACTATGAACTTAGTGGCTAAAAACATCAAGAATGTGTTACCTTACCGTTCTGGAGGTCAGAAATCCTAAAATCAAGGTATTGGCTATATTCTATCTGGAGGCTCTAGAGGAAAATCCATTTCCTTGCCCTTCCAGCATGTAAATGTCATCTGCATTTCTTGGTTTGTGGCTTCTTCCCATGTCTTAAAAGCCAATGGCATAGGATTTTCAAATCTCTCTCTGCCCCTCTCTTTCTCTTTATGACTTTTGCTTCATGGTTAGGGGACCATCTCTTAATCTAGATAGGGAAAGATGATAAGGATTGGTTAGATACATTTCTAGCCCTATCTGCTATGAACTGAATTGAATTATTTGCAGGAAGAGATGACCGTGTCTCTATTACTAGTCAGATCTTCCAAGGGCTATGCTGCTATGGTGACACATTAGTTCAGCTAAATCATGGGTCCCTCTGGTGACTTATGAAACTGAAATGCAAGGTATTAGCACACTAACAAAAACAGATTCATATATGCAGTTCTGGGTATAAATCCCTTTCTCTGGAAATCCCTGGCAAGCCATATTGCCAAGCTTGAGAAATAAATGTCTACACGAGCATTTCCCAAACAGGCTCACCAGGAACATCACCCTGTCAGATGGGATGCTAGGAAGACAGCTGCTCAGTGCTTCAATAGGTCCGTGGAACCCAGTTGTGACTCCAGTTCAGGCCACTCTAGACGCTCATCAATGGGTCAGGTCCATGCCGGGCAAAGTGGTAGGAAATCCTTTCATGAGGAAGTCCAAGGGAGAGATGAGCATTCTGTCAGAGCAAACAGGTATGTGTGCTGGGAGGGATAGATTATGGACTTCTGCATATAATACCAGTTTCTTTATCATGTAGCCGTACCTGTCTTTCTTTTTCCCTACTTTGCCCACTCTCTGTTTCGCCCAGACTGCTTAAAGCTCCCTGACCTTTCAAACAGTGGTTCAGGACCACTTCTCAGTTCTCTTATAACATGCCTCTGAACTTGGTCCTTCACTTGTGGAGCCCTCGCTTTCCTCTCCCAACATCATCGTTACCCACTTCCTAAAGCAAGGGGCTGTCCTATACTTATCACTGTATCCCCTATTCCTGATGCAGGGCCTGGTTCCAGCTGGAAACTCAATTATTGTGTGAAATAACAATTAAACAAATGAATAACAATATAAATGCCACCTACCTACTCACTTGTTATAATTTTTTTGATCTTCATTCTAAACTATAACTAGCTAAGATTTTCATTTTTTAAAATTTGCCCTGGCTGGTGGCACAGTGGAAATAAAGTGACCACCTGCAAACGTAAAGGTCGCTGGTTCGATTCCCCAGCCAGGGCACATAACCAGGTTGCAAGCCAGGTCTCCAGCCAGGTCTGTCACTGGAGGCAGGTGAAAGGCAACCATACACCGATGTTTCTCTCCCTTTCTTCCTCCCTCCCTTCCCTTCTCTTTAAAAATAATGAATAAAATCTTTTTAAAATACACACACACGCACACACAAACATAATAAGCTGTGGTATTGTACTAGGTTCCATTATTACAGAAATCAATTTGACATAATTTTAGCCTTCAGTGAGCTCACAGTTCATCTAAGGCCACATATCCTGAAAAAGAAAATGAGGCAGATAAGGCTAACTGCCTACCCCATTCCCTTTCTCCCCTCTTTCTTAGTAACAAAACCCTGATTTTTGTGCCTAGTGAAAAATTTCATTTCACAACCTTCCTTGCAGATAAGCATTACTAAGTGTAGGTCAATGGTGTGGGTATGGAAGTTATTGTATAGGGCGGGGAAAACTCCTCATGTGTAGTGGTGGGGCTGACTGAAGCCCTGTTCTTGCCTAGAACATGGATGATGAGATAGCTGGAATCACAGCAGTAAACTTGTGACATCCGAACTACCTTGAAGCCCAGTCATAGGCTAAAATGTGTACAGATCATGTAATTTGGAGTTACTCAGTCTAATTTAAAAGCCTTTACTTAGTCACTATTAGTGATGAGTTTGGAAGGAAAAGAAAAAGGTCATCTCTCCCCTTTGGTACATGCATGTGTAGAAAGCAAGTAAATGTGGTATTCTTTCCCCATTCCTAATGATAATCATATACATACTGAACCACAGCAAAGACTCAAATATTGTGATTTACTTGTCCAACGTTAATGGGGTGTTTAGAAATAACTGATAGTTCTTTTTTTTAAAAAAAATTTTTAAAATTTTATTGTTGTATTACATCCATCCCCTTTTTGCTCCCCTTTGTCCCCCTCCCCACACACCCATTCCCCCCAGTCAATCCCACCTGTTGTCCATGTCCATGGTTCCTTTTACTAGGTTCTTGTCTAAGCTGCTCCCCTTTCTTGCCTCTGCCTCCCCCTTCCCCCCAACCCTTTTCCCCCTGACCACTGAAGGCCTATTCATTGTATTCATATACTTGGTTCTGTTTTGCTTGTTAGTTTTGCTCATTATTGTCCCGTAATGGGTGAGATCATATGATATTTGTCCTTCACTGACTGGCTTATTTCACTAAGCATAATACTCTCCAGTTCCATCCATGTTTTTGCAAAGGGTGCAAGTTCCTTCTTTCTTTCTGCTATATAGAATTCCATTGTGTAAATGTACCAAAGTTTTTTGATCCAATCATCCCCTGATGGGCACTTAGGCTGTTTCCAGCACTTGGCTATTGTAAATAGTGCTGCTATGCGCATAGGTGTACATAGGTTCTTATGAATTGGTGTTTCAGGATTCTTTGGGTATAGTCCAAGTAGTGGAGTTGCTGGATCAAAAGGCAGTTCCATTTTTAGTTTTTTAAGGAAGCCCCATACTGTTTTCCACTGTGGCCGCACCAGCCTACATTCCCACCAATAGTGCACGAGGGTTCCCTTTGCCCTGCATCCTCACCAACACTTGTTGTCTGTTGATTTGTTGATGATTGCCATTCTGACAGGTGTGAGGTGGTATCTTACTGTGGTTTTAATTTGCATCTCTCTGATGACTAGCGATGTTGAGCATTCTTTCATATGCCTCTGGGCCCTT
>PVIW01003271.1:147274-175813 GCA_004026585.1 Noctilio leporinus | reverse complement strand
TTTTGTCCATTAAGTATGATGTTGGCTTCAGGTTTCTCATAGATGGCCTTTATGATGTTGAGGTATGCTCCCTCTATTCCCATTTTGCTGAGGGTTTTTATCATAAATGGTTGCTGCACTTTATCAAATGCTTTTTCAGCATCTATTGATATGATCATATGGTTTCTATCTTTCAATTTGTTGATGTGGTGTATTACATTGATTGATTTTCGAATATTATATCATCCTTGCATCCTTGGGATGAAGCCCAGTTGATCATGGTGTATGATCTTTGTAATATACTGCTGAATCCGATTGGCCAATATTTTGTTGAGAATTTTAGCATCTATGTTCATCAGAGATATTGGCCTGTAGCTTTCTTCCTTAGTTGTATCTTGCCCTGGTTTTGGAATTAGTTATTCATTAACTCTTAATTATCAATATTATCATCTTTGTCTTTTCAACTAAATATGTAACAAAAAGACAAAATGAGATAGAAGTGATAGAAAGATGTTTTGAAGAAAATAAAGATGAGAAAAAAAAAAACCCAGAAAAGTAGAGAATACCCTGGAATAGGCATTTACAAATGTTGCCATGGGCATAATCAAAGATATTGAAAAAAACAAGAAGGAGGAAGCTAATATTTATGGATCAATTACAATATGCCAAGAACTGTTGAAGCATACTTTTAAATCATTTCAAATTTACATCATCTGTATTACAAATACAAGGCCTTTTAGTTTAGAAGAAAACTGAAGCTCAGAAAAGTTATGCAGTTAAATCAAAGTTATGCAGTATGAACAAGAAAGAATTAATATTTAAATATTTTTATTTCACTTTTTTTTTTTTTTTTTACCACATATCATTTATTATATCTTAAGGCTAAAAAAAAAAAAAAAAAAACTAACTCACATATGCCATCTAAATAACTTTATTTCTCTAATAATTTTCTTTTCCCATTTAAAACTAATTCTTAATAAAACTTGATCAAAGGAGAGGGTCCTTTGACTTATCTCTCAACTTTTGAGAGATCAAAATACCATCAACTTTTCCTTAATATCAGGGGAGAAAAATAAATATTTTGGGGTATTTAAAAGGTCCTGTAATACCCTAGAAATTCAAAACCATTGCTAACTACAATGTTAATTTCAGTTTGGTCCTGCTGATTTTAGGTCACATGATTAATCCGTTCAGAATGTTTTCAACTGTGTTCTCCCCTATACTTTATCTATTTCATGATGGCTCCAACTGAAAAAGTTTTCTAGTTATGGCTTAAGTTACACTTATAAGTAGGAAGCTCTTCCCCTGGGGTAACCTTCCTCAAGTGACCTTATTCAAGGTAGTTAAATGTATAAGCAAATACATTAACTAAATACATGTGAAAATTGTCAACTGACCGAACAAGTTTGCTACTTCTTTTCTTATTATACTTTTTTCCAGAAAATACTCCCATATTTTAGGCTAATCCTGTGGTTTTATTTAATATATTTAAAACATTCCTTACTCAAATGATCAAAGCTTAATACTTTTTGTCCAAGCCAAAATAAATGGCACTTTTTTCTGTGTTCAAACAAAAATTAAAGATACTCACAATTTGTCATATTCTGTGGGTATGACTGTTTACCATTGACTTCAGAATTTAAAATAAAGTGGTTTTTTTCTTTTTTTAATAGAGACATAGTATTTCTCACCTCATAAATCCATGTTCATGTTAAAAGACATTTAGCCACCTATTGTACATTCATTTTTATTGCTTTTCTTCTTGGGGTTTTTTAATCAACTTTATTGAAGTATGTTTGATGTGCATATATTTAAAATGTGCAGTTTGATCACGTTTCATTATATTTTATTTATTTATATATTTATTTTTTAAGATTTTATTCACCATCTTCAAAGAGGAGGGCAGGGAAGGGAGAGAAACATCAAGGTATGGTTGCCTTTCCCCTGCCTCCAGCTAAAGAGCTGATTGGAGACCTGGCTTGCAGCCTGGTTAAATGCCCTGACTAGGAATCGAACCAGAAACTTTTGGGTTAGCAGGCTGGTGCCTATCCACTGAACCACCAGCCAGGGCTCATTATATTTTAAAGAACAAAATTAGTCTAAGAATTTAGGTGATTTGCCCAATATACATAAACTTCTGGATTTGTGGATATATTATCATGACAAAGGATAAATGAGAAACCAAAAAATGATTCCTTTAAGCTAAGTTAAAACATTATTGGCTTCTTACATCCTGGTTATAATGTTTGCACGGAGATGATTTGTCTTGAGGTACCAGGCACGTAAGACCAAAGTTAGACTGTAAGAATCCTGATGTTATTAGCACTTGAAAACTAAACTCTTGAAATAATTAATTAAGTGAAAGCTTTGGTCACCCAATCTCAACATGGGGTAGAATTTTCCCCCAAAACCAACAAGTGAGGCTTTGACACCACCTGCATGCATACTATTCAACTCATTTCTGTCACTATCTACACAGAAGTAGTGTCACAGTCCATAAGATCTGTGCAAAAGACTGAAGATTCGAAGGACCCCAAACTTGAGTTCAATTAATTTGCCAGAGCAACTCACAGAACTCAGAGAAGCATTTTATTTGCTAGATTATTGGTTTATTACAAAATATTATAACTCAGGAATAATCAAAAGACAGAAAAGGATGAAACAAGGTATGGGGAAAGGGTGCAGCTGGAGTTTCCATGCTTAATGCTCTACCTTCAGGCATCTCCATGCTTACCAACCTGGAAGCTCTTGAAACTTTTCTTCTGGGTCTATATAGAGGCTCAGTACAAAAGCATGGCTGATGAAATGGATGGTTATGGCTGAATTCAATCTCCAGCCCCTCTCCCCTCCCAGGGGCTGTAAATTCCAACTCTAGTCATAACCAGCCCCCATCCTTGGGTGCTTTCCAAAAATCACCTCATTAACATAAACCCAGTTTGGTGAGAGGAGTTTGTTGTGAATAAGATGATCATTTAACCTTGTTAAAAGCAAAAACAATAGAAGACCAGCCTTGAAAATTGTCTTAACAGACAAAACTAGTTTAACTATATAAGCAAAGCTTAATATAGCTTATTTTGCAAGATTAGATTGACTTGGGTCATTTTTTTTTTGTTTGTTAATGCCTTTGGAAATAAATTTTTAAAAACAACTGAAAATCTTGCCAGAGGTTAATATAAGTTAACCACTGAAAATTCTAATAATATTACCAATCACTGAAGAATAAAAAGTGACTGGATTCTTAATATATTAACCACTTTTTCACCTGAGGCTTATTATGTTAATGATAAAAAGGCACCAGTTGTTAGACCTTGGCCCCTGAGTTTGGCTAGGAAAGAATTTAAGGCTAAGAATTTAAATACAAGCTAAAGTTTATTTAGAAAGTCTCCAAGGTAGAACTGGGCCAGCTGGGCTCAGAAAACAAGTTACAGAGCGGGGGGACGGCGGGGGCATCCTTGGAGCTTAGGAGAAAGAAAAGGAAGGTACATGTGTCTTGATGACAGAAGGGGATGGGGAAAGGCATGGGCATGAGTGAGAGAGATAACTGGATTCTTCCTCTTAAGGACTTTTACCTGTTCTCTAAACCTGAAGGTGTTAGGGAAGGATCTCAATAGAATATTCATCAGCTATTTAGGTGTGTCCTTTTCAGGGTTCTGTCTCTACTGATATCATCTGTGCAAGGGTAGTAGGTTATTAGTCACTGCAGCTGGTCCTAATGTCAGTCCTGGTGTTAGTTGATCTCATTTTGCTGCTCTTCTGGGCCTGGAGCTGAAAGGTAACTGAGGTTTAGATGTTATCTCTAGTTTGAACAAAGCTCTGTTTCTGAGGTCAGTAGATGAGAGGCTTTGTTCCTAAGATTGCTTGATGTGGGTCAGAACCTCTTTGTCCTGAGGGCTTAATGCTTATGGAAGTGGTTGTGTCTTATATGGGAGTCATATGAGGTTTTCTCTGGCCTTTTTGTTCCTCCTCTTAAAGGGTCAAATGTAACTAGTGATCTGTCAGGGGAGGAAAGTTCGAGGAGGATCAGAATTGCATGACCAGCAATTTGAAAGGTCAGGACTTCTAAACTACAAACCAGCTGGATATGTTAAGGGAGAAAGGTCACCCAGGAACAAGGTCCAACCCCACAATATGTGTTTTTCTAGGATTGCTTATTGCTAGGCCTCCGGGACTTTCCAACATGGTGACCCTTCATAGGTATGAAGGGTATTCCTGCTCTATTCATGTCTCACTAAATGCCTGCTATATTAATCCCATGTTTTGGTTGGAGTGCTCCTGGTTTGAAAACTGTCTTTTTGACAGTACAATTAACTCACTAACTATTGCTTCAGTAACTTCTGTTATAGTTAAACTTTGGACAACCTTTATGACTGTGAAGTGATTTCAGGAACTGAAGACAGGAGACCAGATGTTATGACAGAAGATAGTACCATTGCTCAGAAAATTTCAAAGTTTAGGGAGGTCTGAGCCAGGGAACTGTGGTCATCTGAATAATCAAATATGTATTTCTTATATAATATATGTCACAATATTATACTTGGTCATTTAAGGTGCCTTCTTTCTATTATTAACTTTTCCACATATGAAGAGAAGATCGGGTGTTTTTGCTCTTTCAAAATCCTTTTATCAGTCATATCTGCAAACACAATGAAATCATTTATTTGACATTAGTTCATGTACTATTGTATAACATCTTGTGTTTTTTAAATTTTTATTTAGTGAACTTTCATATGAACCATCTTTCCAAAGAGATCTATATATTTACTGTATCATCTATACATGTAAAGTATAAACTAGCAAACTATATATTTTAAGAGTCTCACAAATCTTACCCCAGAGTTCAGCAATTTTTGAATAAGAGTTTGAGCCACTGAACATAGAGAAACCATACCCATCTTATTGACATATTATCTAAATGGCATAATGAATCTTATTATGATGGAAAATATATTTATATTACTCAAAAAAAAGCAAGCAGAAATTAAAAGAATATGAAGACTTATTTTTAATTTAATTTTATTATTGTTGTATGAAAACACTCTTAATTGTATTTTGGTCTTACAACTATTCTTCACAGATACTAAAGAAATCTGTTGTGTGAAGCTATCATTTAAAAACAATGGCTTGTAATAATTTTACAAATATTTCTAGAGCCTGAGTAGCCTTACATGATTGCAAAAAAGGGGACCAAGAGACTCATGTGCACCAGCAAGCTCTGACTTATTATTCTAGTTCTAGGAACATAAGCAAAATGAAAACTAACTGAGTTTTATACGCAAAGTTTATTATTGAAGAATTACTTACAGGAACAGTTATTTGAAAAATTGCTTTTAAGTTCAAAAATAAGGGCTTCTTCAATTTATATTTACCTATTTAATGAAGAAATATACACTCTTTAAAAATTACTTAGATGAGGAATATTTCATTGCTTTGGGAAAAAGAAAAAAGATATATAGAAAAATGCAAAAATCATCTTTGCTATTTATAATTAAATAGAACAGTATACATTTAAGGTTTAGACATATTGAATGATATTTTTCTATTTTCTCTAAGAAGAAAAATAGTTTAAATTTTTATCATTTAAATTAGATCTACTTTAAATATATTTTATGGTTAACATATTAAAAAATTTATAAAATGATAATAAAGTTGAATAACTAAAGTCTACCAATTAAAGTGTATTATGTATTTATAATATCATTATTTTATGATATGTTATATTTATTAAAAATATCTTTACTGATATGAATTTATGAATAGATATCCCAATACTATGTAGTTAAACTGAGAAAAATCAATCATCAGCCTTCTTCTACTAGGTTTTATAATAATTAACAACTGTATATTTGAAAGGTGCACAATATGTAAGAAGAGCAGAAGTCTTTTAAAGTTTTTTTTTTTTTTTTTTTTTTTACTTCAGTGCTGAGATAAAATATGTTGACACAAATTAAATTTGTGGATTCAACTACTCTGACCCACTTAGACCATCCATACTAAGTTGGAAAACAAATGGCATATTTACAGTCAGAGTTTGCTGCTTGGATGTGGATGGGTAAGTCACAGAGGATTCTTTTAAAAGAAAATAGAAGCTTTAAAATAAAACTCCTCACCCCATATGATCACTCCCTTGCAGAGCTCATTTACTTTTATAGTTTTAACCATTATTTCTATGTCAAACAAATCCCAACTCTCTATTTCCAACCATGATCACTCACCCCAGTTCTGAATTCATTTTTCATACACAGTTCCACTTAGACAGCTAACAGTCACTGAAAACTCGAAATAACCCACCATAACTCTTCCCGCCCAATAAACATGTTCTATTTTCTAACTTTCCAATTTTGCTAATACCATCAAAATGTGCCTAGTGCACCATAACCTTCCCATTCTCTCCACACTTAAACTTGCCAGTGTCTGAATTCTTTTGGGCACTTTTGCTCTTGGGTTAGATAAATCAGCAATGTTATTTTAACTCTTTCTTTTTCTAACCCTCCATAGCTTTTCACTGAAATCACTAGCACTCCAATCTTGCCTTCACACATACCCAGGGGCCTGCACTGTCTTAGTCCTGGACACCTTTAAGCACAGTAGAGATGTTATAGAGGGATTTTAATCAATCTCACTGACTCATCCATGTGCTATAGTTAACTAAAAATAACAAGAGTTGGGAATTAAAATGCTATTTAAATTCAGTCTATACCTATGGTAATTAATTCATTCTAATATATCTTACCTATAACAAACAAGATTTACATTGATAAAATTCAAGCCTCAGAATATTCACAAAAGGTAAAATACGCATTTGCCATTCAATCAATGTTTATCCGGGCAGCACCTAAGAGATTCCTAGCCTTCTATATACTATTGAGCAGGTGGAGAAGTGTTACTTCAAGCATACACTAAAATAATTTATTAGAAAATGGGTTGCAGGAAATTATGAGATATGCAATCTAAGTAGTGGTTAAATAAAGTGTGCACATGTGTGAAGCTTTAGTCAACCTGAATACAGTAAAATACATGCTTCACATTCTCATATTTAGGCTCACTAGGGATGCAAAGAAACCTGGGATAAACTATCAAATGATTTATAATCAAGTTGGTGATAGGCAACTCAGGCAAGCTAAACAAAAGCAAGTAAGATAAAAGAGTACACAGGCATCTATAAATACCAAAATCTAATTTGTGTCTGCTAATGTATCATAGAGCAAATATGCAGAAAGTGGGAGCACATGCTACATTATTTTAAAAGGCAGAGAGAATGGGTTCCCAGTGTATCAAAAACCCATACACAGTTCCAGTTAAGACAGCTAACAGTCACTGAAAACGTGAAATAAGATACTTTTAACCATCAACATAACAATCCATTGAAGATTTCTGCGGAAGAGAATGTTTTAAAGATACCAATTATCAAATTACTTAACTTTAACGAATACCCCCAACATATAAGTTTATAGGTAGAATGATACTACACTGTGTCATATATAGATTACATTTGCTTTCTTCACTTAAAAAGGAAAAAAATATAACTCCCCATATAAATTCTAAAAGAGAGAAAAAAAAGAAGCTGAAGTATCTAATGTAAAATATTGTATAAGTCCTACCATATGGATGAATAAATCAATCCATCAAAATAAATAAATAAAAGAGTAAGGATGCTGAAGATGATATCTGAAATACACCCAGGTGGATAGTGCCTGCTTGGCAGGTGTAGTACTGTGAGCCATGAAGGGCTAAATTCTCAGGAAAGATGAGAAAGTGGTTAGTTACAACAGTGGGACCTCAGAAGAGGGGTTAAACTGAGCTGTTAGCATTCTAATATCCTTTCAGAGGTCAATGTTTTTACTGATGTGTAAATATATTCATTAAATCAGTGTTACAATTTGAATCATGGATTTGGAGTATACCATTTTGCAAGTCACTATAGCTAAGGTTGAGATATTGAACAATCAGCATTAAGGGATGTGCATTTTTATTAGCTACCAAATTACATGTTTGGAATTATATATGTTATAGAAGGGATTAAATAGATGAAGGCCAAGAGCAACACTATTGTAAATAGGAAACATGTTAGAAAGAACCATAAAAGTGGGCCCAGTCCTGACTGATGTGGCTCAGTCAGTTGGATATTGTCCTGCAAAGCAAAAGGTCAGTGGTTGGATTCCTGGTCAAGGTACATGCCTGAGTTACACGTTCTGTCCCTAGTTGGGTTGCATATTAGAGGCAACTGATTGATATCTCTCTCTCTCACACATCAGTGTTCCTCTCTCTATCTTTCTCCCTCCCTTCCCCTCTCTCTAAAAACCGATTCAGAAAATAAAAATAAAACTTAAGAAAAGTGGGTTCCAAAGAATGATTATCATATTCCTAGGTGTGAATAGAATAGAAAGAGAAGCAGAGTTAATGGAGAGAGATTGTTTTAAAGATGCACATACACATACAAGTACACACCCAAAAATAAAAGTATGTAGGCAGAAATACCAAATTTGCAAATATATTCAGTAGTTGCAAATAACTGGAAATTGTTAATGTATAGTCATTATAGTCTGCCCCAAAATTATCAAGCCAGTGTCAATATAATCACAAGAGTTGATGCAGCTGATACTTTCAAGACAGCCCTTGTACGTGTGTGCATGTGTGTTTCTTTTCTTACTTCTTTCTTCCTGCACTCAAAGAGCCTCATACACATGCATATGAACACCTCAACCTCGGATTGTAGCTGTGACTGTAACTATCTCATTACCCAGACGACAGTTGCTCCTTGGTTGTACTCAAAATCTGTGTGCCCAATCTCCAGAGGAAATGAGTTTAGGGATTATTTAAACAGAAAAATCAAAGATCGAGATTCTGAGACTGTGGATTTGAAGGATAGCAATTGACAGGCTTTAAACAGGCTCAGTCCTTGGTTCAATAGATTCTAGTCACACGGAAAGAGTCACAACTGGACAAAAGACAGACAATCTCTTTAAGGCAAAGAGTCTGGGGCAGAAAATAATAAGTACATGTGGTAAGAATTTATAGAAGAATCTCAAGGACTAACGACTGATTAGATATTAGACTCCAGGGATGAAAGAGGAATTTACAGTTAATTTGACATTATAAAGCGAGATGTAGGATGGAAAGCGGGAATGACAAAGAAAGACTGAAAAAAGTGGACTGGGATAATTTAGTGCTAGGTTTGTTAAATTTCTTTCATTCTTCTATATCTATAAAAGAAAAAGAAAATCAGAGCTGGAAGATGAATTTGCTTTTAGTTAATATGAGGAAGCCACAGACACTGTGCTTGTGTGAGCTTAAATTAGTTCAAGTGCCTTTTGCCAACAAAGAAGGAAAGATCTAAACTGTTTCTGAAAATGCAAAGTAAAATTCAGTTTTGCCTAGCATTCATGTCACCCACTGCTTATTAGCTGTAGTAAGAAATTGTTAACTTCTTAATAGATCTGTACACTCTTCCTTTGTTCTCTCTCAAAGGGCAGCATTATAGTAACACTTGAGAAGGAATTTTGAAGATTCTTCCTAAGTGTCACCATTTCATTCCCTGAAAACTTACTTCAAAGCATGGGGAGTCAAGAGAAGTAACACCAAGTCTCTTTGAAATGTGCATTACGATGATATTGCTTCCACTTCGTATCACTGCTCCATTTTTAGACATTGTACATTTGGGTCCAAAAAAGAGGCAATTATGGAAGATTTGAAATGGAGACAGCCTCTTCCTATTGAAGTTTAAAGAGTTTTTCTCTTTTATTGCAGTTTGGGAGGGAGCAGCCACACTTTACAGAACTCAGTAGTGCCCTAAATGACATGCTTGGACAATCAGGCAATCACTTACCATCAGATCATTCAATGTTAAAGAGATACTCACAGAAGATAATTCTATTCCAAAAATTGGTATTTATAAAGGGATTATGAAAAAATGATTCTCCTTCGTTTGAAGTCCAAAATCAGTGTGTGAACACTGACATAGGCAACAAATCACTTCTATTTCTTAGTATTTTCCAAGAGTAAATGCAAATGCCACTTTCCTGTGTACTCTGAAAATAACATTTCATTTGTTCTATTGTGATCCAAACTAGACTGTTATATTTAGAATCAGTAACTGTGGATAATGGAAATTCTGAATCCTGAGAAAAAGCAATAATAATAGTAATAATATTATAACTATCTAGTTTCCATGAAGAAAGAGCTTGAAAATCAGACATAGGAGGAGAGAAAAAATAAGCATAAGAACCTGATATGTTGAAGGATTTTGTATCTTAAACTAAAGGAATATATTTGTAATTTTATTAGTATTCAATATATTGATCTTCAATATTCAAATGAATAAAGTAAGTTGGCAGGTTTTATTATCCTCACATACAAAACTCTTGTGCATGACTCTGAAAGGAGGTCTATTATTTTTATTTTTAAATAACACATTTTCAGGATTAACTGAGAAAATTTCTCAGTGCAGTGAAATGCATGTCAATCCATCAAGATAAAAGTCCTCACAGTGTGTAGTTTCTAGCATCATTATAACCTTAGATGAATCTGAGCAGCATTCAGAGGACACAGTGCAGCAGTATGAGTTTTTGTTTCATGATGACTTATTATCAGTAACAATTTAGGGTGGCTGACTCCTAAGGGTAGACCCCTGGAATTTGATGTTTCTATTTTAAGACCCCAAAATGTTCTCTTCTGTCAGGCCCAGGGAATTCTCTATGTCTATGCATTGCTGGACCTTCCTGTGGGGTCAGCCAGGGATATAGCCTTGAAGCAAATCTTGTTCCCAGAACCTGGAACACTGAGCCCTGAGAATAACCACCATAGTGACCTTGAGCAGACAGGTGTCACCTATGGTATTCAGTCTCTTTGTTCTAGGGTGTATAAAGCCTCCTTTGTTCCAATGTGCACATAAGATGCTCTTAAGGTAAGCTAGGCACATTCCTGCTTTACAAGGTGGGACAAATCATGCGTAGAATGCCAATACCCCTGATAAGCCTCGCAGCTGCCTGTAAAGTGGAGTAGGTGCAGGGATGCCTAGACTACTTCTACCTCTCTCTCTCTCTCTCTCTCTCTCTCTCTCTCTCTCTCTCTCTCTCTCTCTCTCTCTCTCTCTCTCTCTCTCTCTGCAGTCATTGTTAACCTAAGTGCAGCTGTGATAGGAGTGGAATAACCGTGCGTGTGGACATTGACACTCTAGCTGCTTGGCCCATGTGGTCCTAATCTTGCCACCTGAAATAAATAATGTCAAATCTCCTCAAGGCTCCATGTAAGTTCATGCTTATCACCAAACCAGGGGCCTTCCCACTATCAGAATCTACTGGTCCAAAACCTCCAAGAAGGCCTGACGTCTTCAAGTACTTGGAAATGATCAGGTCCTAAGAAACCAGACTAGCCCTTGCTATTTAATATGCCTACAGAGTTGAAACACCAACTTTTTAATGTACTATTTTACAGAGCCTGGGAACAGTTTATGTCAGTGTGAACAGCAGTACCTTTTTTCCTCTGCCATCCAACACTATGGGAAGCCAAATCAAAACCAGAAATCACTTTATTGATTTACCGCAAGAACTAATGGTCTCAGGAGAGAGAAACACTCAAAAAGTCTGTCACATCAGCACATTTTCATCAAGAGAGGGACATGCACAAGAGTCTGAAGATGGCTTGTTGAGCATGCTCTGGTATTTTCTTTTTGATTTAACCCCTTCATGTTTGAATGCTCCAGGCTCAGTTCCAGGCAAATGGGTGAATCAAAGCTTAATGTGCCTGCCTGAGAACCAGAAGCTACTTTCATGATTATGATGATTTTCCCTTCAAGAATGGAAATGACATCCCCTTGGCTACACAACTTCATAGCTGTTTCTACCTAGAGGTGGACTTTCAAGAGAAGACGGATATTTTCTGGCCACTGTTCATGGGTCCTTGTTGCTGCGTAGGACTTGAATCAGTGTGATGAGCACCCTTCATGGTGGCTTTCCTTTCATCTCTGCTTTTATGGCTGGCCAAATCTGCTGAATGACACAAGTTTTTATTAGTGTAATGCTGTTCATTTAGAGTACTGATAAATCCTCTGGTTTTGTAGCTATTCTCTCAGAGGTGAATTTTAAAATCAATTATATAGGTAATCCATTATTTATATAATACATAAGTTACACATATAAATAAACTTATTTCTTTGTTTCTATGTAGCTGTTTCTGTTTCAAAGGCAATCCCTTTTTCTATTTATCAGAATCTTAAGGAGTACATCAGTGTAGTTCTTAATATTGGCAACCTTATTTTTTATGATTGATTAGATTATGTTAAAAAGGTTTACTACTTATTTAAGATTGTACATGCAGTATGCAATGATAATTGATTGGAAACCAGCTGTTCCTCACTCTTGATCCTAAATTCTTTGCCACTGAATTAAACAACTTAGTGGTTTTCCTGGCTTTCCTTTGTTAATAACCTAGCATTTTCAATATTAAGAAAAAATGTTTCAGTACATATACCATAGCTTTTCTTTGGTCCTTTCCATAGCAAAACATATGGCTAACACTTTCTTAAATGCAATCATTTTTTCCTATTTCATATTGTCTCCTCAACCAGGCAGACTTCCATCTATTCAACTTCAGTGAAACTTACTTTTACCAAGATCATCCCTTAATCTATATTAGCAGATTCTGTGTTCATTTCTTTTATTTGTTTTGATATATTCATAAAAAGTAAATACCTTCTTTTATAAAGTAATTTCCACTCTTGGAGACTACAACTCCCTAACTGATTGAGTTTCCTCCTATTTTACCACCTGTACTTTCTCATTGTCCTTTTCTAGTATTTTCTTTTTGACTTAACCCCTTAATGTTTGAATGCTCCAGGCTCAATTCCAGACCTTCTTCATCTCAAGCTTTAAATTACTTTCTCCCTAGGTAACCTCATTCATTCTCATGAATGTATACACCATTTGCATGTACATATTTCTATTTATAGCTCTTACAGTGTATTTAGTAGTCAGAGGTCTACATATCATCTAATACTTAATGCACAAGAAGTGAACTTTTTAATTTGTTTGCATAGCTGTCAAACCAAAACCCTTATCTCATTTCTGTGTCTTTTTGTCATTTCTATTTCACTAAAATGGAATCACAATTGCCCAAACAGCTAGAAATCATTAGTAAAACCTTTCTTTCTCCATCCATTACATCTACTCCATCAGTGTATCAACTCACTCTACATTAAAAAATACCCTGAATTAGACCATTTTCCCCTATTTCCATTGCTACCTACTGACTTCCCTACCACTGTCAGATGGTTCAAACAACCATTATTTCTAGTTTAAGTTGTTGCAATAGTTTCTTAACTATTCTCTGTGCTTCAGCACTAGCCCATTAAATCTGGTTCTGTACACAACATTTAAAGTGCCTTTTTGAAATGTAGGGGAGATTATTTTTCCCTCTTAATCCTCCCCATTTCTTTCTATTGTTTTTTATTGCATTTATTTATGAATTGGGTATATTTATAGTGTCATTTGACATTCACTAGATATAGTCTGTGAACTCTGTCCTGTTATCTTTGTTCACATTGTTTCACTATTAGGACAGGTCTCTACATCCACTCAAACTCTTATCCATTCATGACTGTCCAATAAATGCAATCCAAAACAGCTTCCCTGCCATTAGAAACTTTTTGTGACCAATCACCTTTACCTCCCTCTGAAATCCCAGGGAACTACTAACACTCCTTTGGTACTGTTGGAATCATACTAACTGGTCATTTATTTATCAAATATTGATACACTGTTTAATACGTACAGAGAATTAATATCTAATTCTCCTATTATATTCTAATTTCACCAAAGGGAGGAATTAGGTCCTGTTCTTGTCTGTCTCTTTTAGCATCAGTGTTACAAACAAGCAACATATGAAATAAAACAACCTGTTTAATGTCATGAAGTTTGTGTATAGGTAACACTTAGAATAAGAATTTATCAGCTGGTTTGATTCCCCAGCCAGGGCACATAACAAGGCTGCAAGCCAGGTCTCCAGCCAGGTCCTTAGTTGGAGGCAGGTGAAAGGCAACCATGCATTGATGTCTCTCTCCCTCTCTGCCTCTTTCCCTTCCCTGCTCTCTAAAAATAATAAAATAAAATCTTTTAAAAAAATTATCAAATGGTTTCTAATTTATTTTTTGAACATGAAAATATCTCAAGAACCTAAAAATATTATATTTACATATAATCTGAGTATTGATTGAAAGAAAACAGCTTAACTTCCTGAAATAACATGACATTGATAAAAATCAGGATAGAATTGTGACAATAATGCAAATATAAACACATTCTAAATATTTTTCTACTCATTAATTTATTAACCAGGCAGATGTTATAACTCTCCAAAAAAGAGATCAAGAACACACATTTATAACACCTAGGTTGGTGGCACAGTGGATAAGGTACCAGCTTGTGAACCCAAAGGTCTTTCATTTGATTCCCCAGTCAGGGCACATAACCAGGTTGCAGCCCAGGTCTTCAGGTCAGGTCCATAGCTGGAGGCAGGTGAAAGGCAACCATACATTGATGTCTCTCTCTCTCTTTGAAAATAATAAATAAAATCTTTAAAAAATAAAGAGCATACATTTATAGATCAGAAATTTTGAAAGTTTGTACAAATGGAGGAGAAAGTTGGACAGAGTCAATTGAATCTCTAGCAGACCAGTCAAATTTTGCATATATATAGATAAAATTTATTTTTGCATTACTAAACATGAGCTCCAACTCACAGAGTTGTAAAATAGCTAACTCAAATACAGGAAAAGATGATGATCAGGTAACCCAAAGAAATATTTTGTAGATAATGCATAGTTTTCTATTGGAAAATAACTTTTTCTTTCATTGGACTCAGGCTTTGCTGAGGGTTAAGTGGACTGAAAGTGAATGGTTTATAACATACTTATTAAAGAGATAAAAATTACATAATTTATGACCTTAGAAAGTAAAATATACATGTTAATATGTTTTCATTTATTTTTCTAAGTACTGTTTTATTTAAATTTAATATGTTTCTGGACATACATTACAAATACTTTCTAATTTTCTCTTCTTAATTGTTTTTAATTCTATAAGTTTTAATTTATATAAATAAATCAATTAGTCTTATGTTTATATTTTGTGTATTATCATGTTTTTGAAGTACTTGACTCCCATTCAATTAACAGAAGAACACTTACAACTCTTTTTAAAATTTGTTAAATTTTAGAATTTTATTACATATTTTGCTGCAATTAACTTGGAAGTTATTTTCATGTAAGAAATGATGTAAAGATATAATTATATATTCTCTTGATCATTAACCATATACTACTCTCTAGCACTTTACTTGGTTTATTCTTGCAACATTAATACAAGTTCAACATTGTTTACATACTTGTAGAAATAGCTCACTATTTTAGTGTCTCTGTGTATGTGTGTGGTAGATAAGAATAATGAGCAGCAAAAATTTGCCTTACTGTTGTATATTTGTGTGGTTTCTATTTGATTATGTATTCATAGCTGTTTATTTTCCATATAAATTCATTTTAAGAATTACTTAAAATAATACAAGAATGGAAGGTAAGCTTTTATTGTTTCTTTTGCTCTTTGTAATAATAAGAATGTAACCTTCAATAATAATTTAAAATAATTTGGTTTTTCGCACATATCCAATTGCTTACAGTTGCCTAAATTCTTATATTGAATTTCACTTTGTTCCTTTGTATTATGATTTATTATTGAAAATAGAATATAGTTACCCAGGGAAATGTATATGTATTTTTACTGTATGTTACATATTGCTACATAACAAATTATTCCAAGATTTAGAGCTTTAAAATAGTAAATGTGTAATATCTTAAAGTTCCTCTGGATTAGAAATTCAGTATCAATTTAGTTGGGTAGTTCTGGCTCAAAGCTTCTCATATGATTGTAATTAGAGTATCATCAGAGGGGTAAAGCTATCTGAATGCTTGACTGGGGCTGGAGGATCCACTTCCTAGAAGGTTCATTCATTCTAAGCTATTCCTTTGTCAGCCTTTCCAAGATGTTTAATATTCTCATATCAGAGCAGTCAATATTCCCTAGGGCTAACAATCTAAAAGAATAGTAATGCTAAAGAAACGGTAGTGCCTATTACGACATAGTGTTTGAAGTCACACACGCTCATTCCTGCCTTATTCTGTTAGAAGTAAGTTATGAAGTCCAACTGATGGATAAAAGGAGAAGAATTAGGTGATATCTCTTGAAAAAAGGAGTATCAGAGAATCTGTGAACATATTTTAAAAGCTCCATATTTACTGAACTTGAGAGTCTTTTCTCTTAATTGAAGTTTTTAGCAAGTGTAATTAAAAATGTTTTATTTGGCCTTATTTTTTTATCTTCATTGTCTTTGGTTTATTTGTCTTGTTGTTCTCTTCCACCTGGATGCATTTTGCTCCAGTTTTTTGCTCTAAGGACAATGTATATTTTCTTGATTTCCTCTTGTCACTTGTATGTTTTGTGGCCTATTTTAATTTTTATTTAAGATTTTACTCATTATTTTTAGAGAGAGGAAAGGAGGGAGGAAGAAAGGGAGAGAAACATCAATGTATGCCTGGCTGCCTTTCATCCACCTCCAGTTGGGAATCTGACTGTAGACCTGGCCATAGACCTGTTATGTGCCCTGACCAGGAATTGAACCAACAACACTTGGGTTCACAGACTGGTGCTCAATCCACTGAACCACACCAGCCAGAGCTACTAGTTTTAATTCTACCATAGTAATATTTACCTTTTCACCTAGTCATTTCAGTTTGTAATAATTGTATCAGAACTGATATATAATCTTTCAATGCAAAATAATGAGATTAAGTGCATTTTGCCCCATTTCTACTTTTCCCACTTCCTCATTATTGTTAATTTTACTTGTAATTTTCTGACACAAATTACTTTTTTTTTAAGTGTATTTTATTTGTTATGCTCTTACAGGTGTCCCAATTTATTTTCCCTTTGCTCCTTTCCACCCAGGACCCCAGTTCCTTCCCACAATCCCACCCCCTTAGTTCATATCCATGGGTCAAACATATAAGTTCCCTGATTTTACCCTTTCCTATATTATTTTTAACTTCCCCCTGCCTATTTTTTACCCACCTATTATGTTTCCTAATCCCTGAACCATTTCCCTATTTCTTCTCTTCCCCCTCTCAGCTGATAATCCTCCAAATGATCTCCATATCTATGATTCTGATCCTATTCTTGTTTCTGTTATTTTTTTAGATTCTATTGTTGATAGTTGTAAGTTTGTTGTCATTGTAATGTTCATAGTTTTGATCTTCCTTTTCTTAAATGAGTCCCTTTAACATTTTATAAAATAAAGTATGGTGATGATGAGCTCCTTTAGCTTTACCTTGTCTGGGAAGCATTTTACCTGCCCTTCCATTCTGAATGATAGCTTCGCTGGATAGACTAATCTTGGTTGTAGATCCTTGTTTTTCATCACTTTGAATACTTCTTGCCAGCAAAGTTTCTTTTGAGAAATTAGCTGATAGTCTTATAAGAACCCCTTTGTAAATAACTCTCTTCTCTTGCTGCTTTTACAATTCTCCTTTTATCTTTAAACATCGGCATTTTAATTATAATGTGTCTTGGCATGGCCCTTTTTGGATCTAGCTTGTTTGGGACTCCCTGTGCTTCCTGGACTTGTATGTTGTCTATTTACTTTGTCAAATTTGGGAACTTTTCCTTCATTATTTTTTCACACATGTTTTTAATTTCTTGCTCTTGTTCTTCCTTGTCATCTCTATGATTCAGATGTTGGCACATTTAAAGTCATCCCAGAGGTTCCTAAGCCTCTTCTGATTTTTTTTTAAATTCTTGTTTCTGCATTCTGTACTGGTTGACTGTTTATTTCTTCCTCCTGTTCCAAACCATTGACGTGAATACTGGTTGCCTTCCTTTTACCATTGGTTTCTTATTTTTCCTTTGTTTCACTTAGCATAGACTTCACTTCTTCCCTTCTGTGTTCGCCATACTCAAGCATATCTGTCAGGTCTGTGAGCATCTTTATCACCAGTGCTTTGAACTCTGCATCTGTTAGGTTGGCTAGCTCCTCATTGCTTAGTTCTCCCACTGGAACCTTGCTCTGTTTCCTTTTGGGGGCCATATATCTATGTCTCCTCAACTTCAGAGGCTCCTGTGTTTGCCTCTTTATCTTAAATAGTGCTGTTGCACCTGTTACATTGTAAGGAGTGACATAAATTACTTTTTAATGTTATTTTAAGGTATGCTGTCTTTCTAATAGTTTGAAAAATTTTAAGGGTATTGTTTTTCATTGCTTTATTAAAAAGAGAAATTTATTATTTTCATATGAGTAAAATATAGCTGGCAAAAGGATCAGTGGTAGTGACATTTTATTTCAATAAGCAGGCCAATGAGAAGGTATGTGTTGCTTAAAATTAAACTTTTGGAGTTAATCAAGCTTAGGGGAACATCCTCCCTTCAGCACTTAATAAATGCTATTTATTACTCACTTCAGATTGACTTGTTTATGTTTTCTTCAAAGTATTCACTAATTCCTCCTTTGGCCTTGATTTTCTATGCTTACAAAGCCAGTTATGAAGAGTGCTGTTTTATTTTTTTATTCTTTGATATAATAGGTGTTTCTTACATGTTGGTTTTAATTCGCTTGGAATATAATGAGCTGTTTGCCTCTGAAATCTCAAAGTATTCTCTGTCTAAAGTTTGTTTAGTTCTTGTTTATTTCCTATTATTTATTTTATCATAATCTACTATCATATTACTAGTTTCTTCTTCAGAAAGCATAATTTTATCTAGTTTTAATCCCTTGTTCTTTTTTAACAGTTATTAAGTTATTAGCTTTCCTTCTATGTTAATTTCTATGTTTATAATTCCAAAGTCATTATTAGTTCTACTGTAGCAGTTTAGTTTACATATATTCCTTTGTTATAATATCTAGCTTTCTTTATTTCTGCCTGCTTTATAGTTAACTAGTTATCCTCTTATTTTCAGGTCTTAGCAACTCTTGGTTTCAGCTCTAATTTCATGAAGTTTCTGTTTTATTGCAATTGTTTTTGAGAACACAAAGCACATGCTATTTAAAAATGTTCTCTAGAGCAATCTATTTATTTAGTTATTATAAAGATTTTATTTATTATTTTCAGAGAGAGGGAAAGGGGGAGAGGCAGAGAGAGACATCATTGTAAGGTTGCCTTCCACCTGCCTCCAGCTATGGACCTAGATGGAAACCTGGCTTGCAACCTGGTTATGTGCCCTGGCTGGGGAATTGAATCAGCAACCTTTCATTCACAGGCTGGCACCTTATCCACTGAGCCACCAACCAGGGCTTAGAGCAATTTATTTTTTAATATTATCTTTGACTCAAGTATCACTTTTTTTTGCTGTCAAAATTTTACTGAATATTTTCATGAGTCAAATTTGGTATTCTATTTTTACTCATTCAATTTAAAGAGTTTATTCCATTCTACTATTTTCCAAAACCAGAATAGATTTTGCTTGGGATTCCCTCAAGAAGTTATAACACTCTGTTGCAATGCACACTTGCACACTGGCTAACGAGTGAATTCACTGGTATATTTCTCTTTCTCCTCATGTCCGGTAAAAATTTAGTATTTTGTCTATAGCCCATTTTAATAAGGTAGAAATGTTACGATTAAGGGGGAAAGCTCACTTTTCCATTCTCCCTGCTAACATGGGCATTTCCTGGGTATATTAGCACATTATCTCCTCGGGCAACCCTTTCAAACTTGTGATACCAAGGGGCCTGTGGAATCAAAGGAGATGACAGAATAGTGTCAATATCCATTAGTTGGTTTTATTTTTATCTAATTTCTGATTTCCTTAGAAATTAATAGGCCTCTAAGATCTCTTTCAATTTGGTTCTGTAAGCTTTATGATTTATTTATTTATTTATTTTAAAGATTTTATTATTTTGAGAGAGAGAAGGGAAGGATGAGAAGCAGAGAGGGAGAGAGACCTCAATGTATGGTTGCCTTTCACCTGCCTTCGGCTATGGACCTGGCTGGAGACCTAGTCTGCAACCTGGTTATGTGCCCTGGCTGGGAATCGAACCAGCAGGCTTTGGGTTTGTAGGCCTTATCCACTGTGCCACCAGCCAGGTGGTACTGTAAGCTTTATACATAATAGAATATCTTTACATTTTCCAAGATGTTTCAGGATAAAGACTTTAAATCTTTTTAAAATATATATAGTAACAACATTAGAACTCAAGGAGGAATAGAGATAATCTATCCTAATTTGTAATAATAACCAGGGAGGCACTCAATCTTTCTTCCATTTTAATTTACTTCCATCTAGAGCAGAGAGGGTTTACTTGCTTTTTGTGATTTTCTCAAATAATGAAACTTTTGTTTTGGGATACATTTAAACAAAGCACAATAATCTCTTCTTAAATATTGGGACTTCTGTAAATGTTTGGCTTCGTTTTACTATACAATTATATGATACATTATATTGTAGGAGCAATTTATTTCATCTTGGCATGGACTGTTCAAAAATCAATCTCTCATTTCTTATTTATTGTTTATATTCATGCCATCAGTGGAATAGAGTGGCCTTCCTGCTCAGTATGCTGACATCAACCATGATTTTACATCAACACATATATCTTATCACCTTAGTTTTAGTTTAAAAAAAAAATGGCTGTTAGATGTGTTAGGTGATGTCCTACCAGTATGCCTTGATTCTCAGTCTTCAGAGAATGGATATCAAGGGTTCAGATACTATATTGCTGCCTTCTCTTTTTTTGCTTCAATGACTTTCTATTTTATAGTGTAATCACCACATCCACAGTTTCATATAGTATTAAATTATAAGTGTACATTATCAGTATTACCAGCCTAATACTTAAGCTTACTTTTTCTATTATTTTTAATGGAGTTAGTTTCTTGACTAATTTTATGATAATTTATGCTGTATTATAATTAATTCCCTGCAGGAAAAAAAAAACTAAATATATATAGTTGGGTAGCTATATCTATCTCTTTCCTTCAAGATTAACATATCTAAAATAGGAACTCTCCATTCATCTCCAATCTCACTGGCATTACAATAGCCCTGGACTTAATCTAGCCATCTGTCTTGCCTTTTCTGATTTGATGCAGCAGAAAGTAGGAGAGCATAGGGCCGGGATGTTAGAGGAAGAAAGAAAGTCCAAGAGGGACACCAGAGGAATGCCAATATTAAGAAGCCAAGTAGGAGGTAGACTTCCTAACACACACTGAGAGAGAACATTTTCTTGATTTTGCTAAGATGGGCTCTTGCTCTACTGGGACACTGCAGCATGCCAAAGAGATACTGATGTTGAGTATTCAGATTACAGAATGGGTATGTTGATGAGTTGGAATTCCTGAAAAAGCAAAAATGTAGATAGATGAGCCTTTCATAGAAAGACTATTAAAACTGGAGGAAGAAAGGAAAGATGGTTGTACATGAAAGTCAAAATTTAGAGAAGCTGGTTGTGATTTGAGCAAATCCTACCTAATATTATCTATTTCTCAAAGGAAGTTTTAGTCACAGTGGCAGACTGGAAGTTAACAATCTAGAAGATGAATTAAAGTTTTAACAGTGGCAACAAGTATGAAAGTGTCATTTTGGGGTGTGGCAAAGTCTATGATTCCAATTTTATTTGGTTCTCTTGAAACATTATTTTTTAATGTTATGAAGTGAAAGCTATAGATGTTTGAGTACCTCACCTACCAATAATGAGTTAAATTACCATTTGTTTATTGGTTTGTTTTCCAGGACTAATTGATTAATCATGGTCTTTGTTTTAAATATAGAATGGCTACTTGTATTTCTTAGCTTATTTTGCTATGTGTTGCTATATTGATATTATTTGATATGTTATTTATATCTTTTGATTTAAAAGGTATACATAGCATTGTCTTAAAGATTTTATTTATTATTTTTAGAGAGTAGGGAAGGGAGAGAGGCAGAAAGGGAGAGAAACATCAGTGTATGGTTGCCCCTCACCTGCCTCTGGCTACCAACCTGGCTGGAGACCTGGCTTGCAACCTGGTTATGTGCCCTGGCTGGGAATTAAACCAGAAACCTTTGGGTTTGCAGGTCGGTGCCTACCCACTGAGCCACACCATCCAGGGCTGAAAGATATACATACTATTTTTATGACTCAATTTCCTTATTTGTATAACAAAGAAAATATTAGTATCTACCTCAAGTGTTTTTTGTTTTTTCTGAAAGAAGATGAAATGGAGTAATGCATATATAATATGCATTATTATAGGAATAAATACTGGCTACTATTATTATTGCTTACCTTTTCCTTATCCCCAAGTTATAGAGTGATATGTTTAGCTTTATTTAGTCTGTTATCTTATTTTATCTATTTTTGGTAAAAAAATAAGGGATTTTAGTCACAGAATATTATTTATTACCTTATTTGTATTTCAGGAATTGTCCTGGCATTTATTTTGATTTATAACTATGTCAACAAATATTTAGAGCATTATTTTTATATACTGTGACTTCTCACCTTTTCATTTTAAATAGTGTATGTGAAGTTTTAACTTCTATTCTTGACTATTTTAGGATTAGCCAGTTTTTGAAAAATAGTATTCTCCGGAAACATGTAGATAATTATGGGCCTATGTAATTGAGTATCTGCCTATGTGGTGTGGTGATATGTGGTTGAACTTTTATATTCAAGGCTAAGGGGTATCTCTCTAATAACATTAAGTATTAAGTGAAAATATAGAAAGCATCAGTCTTTTTTTTTAAATTTTATTGTTGTTGTATTACATCCATCCCTGCATCAGTATTTTAATTGTGAGGAATTGAGGAAGGCAACTGGTTACCACATGTCTTTCACATTACAATTCTATTTTCATCACAGCATTTGCTCACTCTAGCTGAAGAGTTTGGGAGACCACTATGGTTCAGGCTTCATGTTCAGTAATGCAGTGAGTCATACCTATGAGGAAAACATAGTTTTCATTTTTTTATGTTTAAAGTACAAATTTGATATTATGAGAAATATGTTCTATGTCCTAGGAAGTAAATTTTACCATATTATACAACCACTAAAGAAACACAGCAAATCAATAAAACATTGTTTCTAAAATAGCTTTAAAGAAAATACTGAAGTTAATAGCTTACTTCTTGTCTTATTGTTTTTAAAATAAAAAGCACCATACATTTAAGGGAGAAGAAATATATCACCAGCTTAAATATATATTACAAAGAACAATATACTGTAGCTTTTCTTTCTTTCTTTGACCAAAGTCTATAAAAGGATAACTTCCAGGCTTCTAGTGCTGGCCATAGATAGCCTTATTAGCTGTTTAACAAAATTTCTCTGAATTTTATTACACTAGCAGTTTAAAAATAAAAAGTGCTTTGTGTTAGGTCCAATGTGATTATGTCTTGTGAGTGATGGTATGCTCTATGCTAAATATAACTTTTCTTCCATGGAAAAGAATACTCGTCTTTTCACATGAAAGACACAAACCTGGCCTACCTGTGAAGCAAGATGATGTTACTCTGAAGCCCAGGTTTATTAATGCAAACTTGATAGGGTTATTAAAAATAGCCCTTGTTCAAAAAGAATTTAAGCCTATTTTAAAGCACTTTTCATTTTAAATTGATGCTAAAGGAGTTTCTCCAGGACAGTTGGAAAGGACTTGAACTGATATGTTATAGGCGTAACCATGTTCTCTGGCTGCGATTCTGACTGTCCCTCAGAAATTCTCATGCCAAGACTGGAGTAACAGACAGCAGTCTCACTCGCTTACTAGCTGTGTAACCGTAGATAAGTCCCTTAACCTTCCTGGGGCCAATCTTTGTCATTAAAAGTAGCTGGTATCTCTGTGAAGATTAGACAAGGCATTACTCCCTCCATTCCAAGTATCATAATTTGCTCAGTGTTAGTTAATTGCTCCATCTCCTGGTCCCCAATCCTTATTCCATTCTGCACAGCCTCAATTCTCATCTTTTATTTCTATAATAATCATGGCAACTTTAGTACACTAGTGGAAACTTAGACTCAGCAACAGCCTCAATCAAATATCTATTTAAATTACATATATTCTATGGACTATCATTGTCCACTATACATCACAATTAGTTATCAAGCCTTTAAGGCTGTTGGCTCATTGACACTAGAAAAAACAAAAACAAAAACAAAAACAAAAACATGCTCCTCCTGCACTCACCACTGCATTCAGGCTGCTCCACCCTCTGAAACTCTTTTCCTTTCCCCTCTCAGTTTGAATCTTAGTATTCTTCCGAGTAAGGTCCATTTCATGCTTAAGAGTACCCCTGACCCCTGCAAATTCACATATCATTGATATCATTTTCAGGATTTTATAGAACTATCTGACTTGCCTTGAATACCCAGGCCAATTTACATGACTGTCTTTGCTCCCATGTACTGCAGTTCACTGGGGTGTACTTTCCCTACACATGCAAAGCCATTTCTGTTTCTTATGTGGTTTTTATAAGGAAGATCATTAATGTCTTTAAGCATGAGCAATCTTTACCTCAAGTAAAAGCCATGTTCAGATATTCCCTTGCAAATCTGAGGCCAGACATGAGAAAGAAGAAAGAAAAGGAAATAAGGAAGAGTGTGGTGACAAGTGTCACCAGCTAAAATTTCTGAGTCAAGGGGATATGAAACATGGAGCTAACTGGAAACTAATTAAGAAAATATACATAGTGACTGGTCCTTAAAATTATATTGAAGTCTTTTAGAAAAATATGATGCTATATTCCTGGTTCCATTCCTACCAATTAAAATTCATCTTAACACAGCTACAAATCTGCTTTCTTTGAATGCTCCCTTACTTCTGATGAGCATCCTGCTTGAGAACATTGTGTTCCAGAAAATGGTCATCATTACCCTATTAATCTCTGCAGGGTCCACAGTCCATTCAGCCAGTGAACAGTTGGTGACCATAGCGTTCTATCAGAATTCAGAAGGAAACCAACCAGACACGGGAAGTGCAGGAGTACGATCCTTTATTCACGCGCAGTCTCAGAGGAGAAGCTGCTCTCCAAATTCTGGGCCCTGAGCTAAGGCAAAAAGCAACTTTTATAGTTGAAGTTTCACTCCCTAGCCTTGCAAGCGAGGTTACCGAAACAGACATAGAAATTAAAGCTAGTTTTACAGCGCCTTTCTTATCACTCAGGCTGGCTACAGCTGGCTCCCCTCCAGGAGCCAAGGCCATTAAGGGTACAGTCAAGGCTACCTCCCAAGAGCTAGGGCCGTTAACCCTTTACATCCCCGTTACAGGCCATTAAGGGGAGCTTAGCCAGGGCCATTAAGGGGAGCTTCCTTACATCCCCCTTACAATAGTTCTGAAGGTCACCTATACTTGGTGGGGAAGTGTTTGCAAATAATCTGTATAAGAATAGCTCTTGTCACCAAGTCTAACTAACTAACCCCTTTGCATATAAGCAATCTTTTTTTTTTTTTCCCCCAATGTATGGTTGCCTTTCACCTGCCTCCAGCTACAGAGCTGACTGGGGACCTGGTTTGCAACCTGGTTATGTGCCCTGGCTGGGAATCAAACCAGCAACCTTTGGGTTCACAGGCTGGTACCTATCCACTGAACCATCAGCCAGGGTTATTTTTTGTTTGTTTGTTTGTTTGTTTGTTTTGTATCAGATTCTGTTTGCTACCAGCAAGGTCACCTTCTCCAAGCAGTCAGAGGAAAGCAGGAAGAAAATGGATTAGATTTGTGACCTTGATCTTCTCCACGTTTTATCTGTTATTCTGGAAGGATTAATTAAACTGAGACAGATCTAAGGAATTCTAACCCTGATCTCTAAATTCATAAAAATAAAAATAATTATAGTCAAAAGGAACAAAAAAAAAAAAAGCTGAAAGATAAATGATTAGAGAAAGTAGAGGGAAAAGCCATAATGGAAGGAATATAGCAAGTTAGTAGAAGAACTCCCCTAGTTGTGAGTGACAGTTAAAATATCCAAAACACAGGAATTGATTCCTCTACATAATATTCTCTTCTGTTCCATTCCATATAATTCTACATCATTACAACTCATCTCTGATACATATTTATTTTATATGTACGTGCAAAATCAGTTTTCCCTACTACATCTAATGCTTTGATTTAGCAGAAGTCTATGATTTTGCCCAGTCCCAATCTGGATCCCTAGCTTTTTTGTGATCCTCAAAAGAATCCATTTGTACAAATTCATTACCAATAACAGTGACTACAATTACCACTGCTCTTTCTACTATGAATTCTAACTTTGTATGGTACTTTTCACCAGATTCTGCTTTAAGCAATTACAGATATCGCATCATTTATACTCTTTGATGGTAAATAAATTAATAATCTGTTTCAGGTGCCATCAGCCATCTTTCCAGCCATGAGGACTTGCAAAGAGCAGCACAGCTGAGACAGTGAAGCAGGGCATTTTGATTCAACTTAAATCCTTTGGTCTGGCAAGTGCAGGGCCAGGCCCCTGTCTGTGCTGTTAACCTGTCTTATGTCACTTGCAAGCAGGGCCTGTCAACCTAATTCACAGAACTAGTCAGACTTTAAACTTCAGTTGGGCACATCAGCTCTAGTCCTTCTGTATGAAGACTATGTTCTAAAAAGTATTTTTAACTACTTTTATTGATCGCATTATTTATTTTAAATAGATAATATTGTCACATTTCAAAAAGCAGAAAGTAAAAAAGGGGACACATAGTGAGATTATTTCACACTCACACCCTCTCCTTCTAGTCCCTTACCCCTCCCTGTTCCCTTCCCCTTGCCCAGGGAGCATTGTCTTCATTGTCTTATTCAAATGTAAACACTCTTACTTTTCCAAATTTCAAATATAAATGGTGGTATAATGAACCCACACTTTTACACCTTGTTTTGATTTTTTCAGTTTGTACTATATCTTGAACATTTTTCCTTTTTAGCCTCTGCATTTAATATATTCCTCTTTTTAATCCATTTTATGGATGCACCATAATTTATTTAGCCCAACTTCTCTTGTGGAGATTTAGGCTGTTTAACAAGCTTTTTTAAAAATGCTACAATGAATAATATGTTTTATTTTGCAAATGATAATATTTCTATAATACAGTTTTTAGAGGTAAAATTACTGGATCAAAAAGTATATGAATTTGTATAGTGAGTGTAGCTATGCATATATAAGGACAGAAGGTATGTGGGAAACCTCTGCATTTTGGTCTCAATTTAACTATGAAGTTAATACTGCTCTAAAAAGAAACTATATATATATATTTTTTAAATTTTATTGTTGTTGTATTACATCCATCCCCTTTTTGCTCCCCTCTGTCCCCCTCCCCACCCACCCATTCCCCCCAAAGTCAATCCCGCCTATTGTCCATGTCCATGGTTCCTTTATACTAGGTTCTTGTCTAAGCTGCTCCCCTTCTTTGCCTCTGCCTTCCCCCTCCCCCTAACCCCTTTCTCCCTGCCTACTGAAGGCCTATTTCTTGTATTCATATACTTGGTTCTGTTTTGCTTGTTGTTAGTTTTGCTTATTATTGTCCTGTAATGGGTAAGATCATATGATATTTGTCCTTCACTGACTGGCTTATTTCACTAAGCATAATACTCTCCAGTTCCATCCATGTTGTTGCAAAGGGTACAAGTTCCTTCTTTCTTTCTGCTCTATAGAATTCCATTGTGTAAATGTACCAAAGTTTTTTGATCCAATCATCCACTGATGGGCACTTAGGCTGTTTCTAGCACTTTGCTATTGTAAATAGTGCCGCTATGAACATAGGTGTGTATAGGTTCTTATGAATTGGTGTTTCAGGATTCTTTGGGTATAGTCCAAGTAGTGGAATTGCTGGATCAAAAGGCAGTTCCATTTTTAGTTTTTTAAGGAAACCCCATACTGTTTTCCACAGTGGCTGCACCAGCCTACGTTCCCACCAACAGTGCATGAGGGTTCCCTTTGCCCCGCATCCTCACCAACACTTGTTGTCTGTTGATTTGCTGATGATTGCCATTCTGACAGGTGTGAGGTGGTATCTTAATGTAGTTTTAATTTGCATCTCTCTGATGACTAGTGATGTTGAGCATTCTTTCATATGCCTCTGGGCCCTTTGTATATCTTCCTCAGTGAGTTATCTGTTCAGGTCCTTTGCCCATTTTTTAATTGGGCTGTCTGTCTCCCTGGTGTTGAGTCGCGTTAGTTCCTTACATATTTTGGAGATCAGATCCTTGTCTGAGGTATCATTGGCAATTATGTTTTCCCATACAGTTAATTCCCTTTGAATTTTGCTGATATTTTCTTTAGCTGAACAGAAACTTTTCAATTTGATATAGTCCCATTTGTTGATTTGTTCTTTGATTTCCTTTGCCCTTGGTGAAGTATCAGGAAACGTATTTCTGCGTAGGATATCCAAAAGTTTACTGCCTATATTTTTCTCCAGGACCTTTATGGTGGCACTGCTTATGTTTAAATCCTTTATCCATCTTGAGTTTATTTTGGTGTATGGTGTAAGTTGGTGGTCTAGTTTTATCTTTTTGCATGTTGCTGTCCAGTTCTCCCAACACCATTTGTTGAAGAGACTGTTTTTACT